>PVHP010040273.1:0-15912 GCA_004024765.1 Zapus hudsonius | reverse complement strand
AATCCTCTGTCAGATGTATAGCTGGAGAAGATTTTCTCTCATTGGTAGGTTGCCTCTTGCCTCTATTCACAGTGTCCTTTGCTGTACAAAAGCTTTTTAATTTCATGAGGTCCCAATTGTTGATTAGTGGTTTTACTTCCTGAGCAACTGGGGTTATGTTCAGAAAGTTGTTGCTTATGCCAATATGTTGAAGTGTTTCCCCTTTTTTAAAAAAAATTATTTATTTGCAAGCAGAGAGAAATAGACAACACAGAGTGAAAGGAGGGGAGGGAGAGGGAGAGGGAGGAGAGAGAATGGGCGCACCAGTGCCCACAGCCATGGCCACTGCAAACTCCAAGTACATGTGCCTCTTTGTGCATCTGGCTTTATGTGGGTACTGGGGGGTTGAACCCGGGTCCTTAGGCTTTGGAGACAAGTGCCTTAACTACTTGTGCCATCTCTCCAGCTCTCCCCTACTTTTTCCTCTAGCAGTTTCAGAGTTTAAGGCTCGATATTAAGGTCTTTTGATCCATTTGGATTTGATTCTTGTGCATAGAGAGAGATAAGGATCTATTTTCATCCTTCTACATACAGATATCCAGTTTTCCGAACACAGTTTGTTAAAGAGGCTCATTTCTCCAGTGAATATTTTTGTCTTTTTTTTTTTTGTCAAAATTCAGATGGACAAAACTGTCTGGGTTTCCATCAGGGTCCTCTATTCTGCTCCATTGATCTAGTGTCTGTTTTTGTGTCAGTACCCTACTGTTTTTATTTTACTATGGCTCTGTAATATATCTTAAAATCAGGTATGATGATACCGCCAGCCTTATTTTTGTTGCCTAGAATTGTTTTTTTTTTTTTTGTGATTCCAAATTTAAGTTTTTTTTTTTTTAAATTGGTTTTTTGAGGTAGGATCTCACTCTAGCCCAGGCTGACCTGGAATTCACTATGTAGTCTCAGGGTGGCTTCAAACCCACTGAAATTCTCCTACCTCTGCCTCCTGAGCGCTGGGATTAAAGGTGTGTGTTACCATACCCAGCTAGGATTGTTTTTTTCTGTATCAGTGAAGAACGCCTTTGGAATTTTGATGGGGATTGCATTAAGTTTGTAGATTGCTTTTGGTGAGATTGACATTTTCATGATGTTGATTCTTCCAATCCAAGAACATGGAATGTCTTTCCATTTCCTGGTGTCTTCTACAATTTCTCTATTGATTGATTTAAAGTTTTCATTGTAGAGATCTTCACTTCCTTGGTTAGGTTTATTCCAATGTACCTTATTTATTATTATTATTAGTATTTTTTTGAGGCAGTTGTGAATGGGAGTGTTTCCTTGATTTCATCCTAGGCCTGTTGTTAGTGTATAGGAAGGTATAGCCATATATTCTTTGAGCTGGTTTTTGTGTGGAGAGTCCTTATTTGTCCTTCATTTGTGATGTATATGTTTCTTGTATATAGTAATCTTGGCTGACAGTTGTTATCTTTCATAACTTGTAATATATCACTCCAAGCCCTTCTGGCTTTTAAAGTTTGTTTTGAATAACATGCTGTTATCTTGGTGGGCTTGTTTTTATAGATTACTTGATGCTTCTCTATTACTGCTTTCAATATCTTTTCTTTGGTCAGTAGTTTAATTATAATATGGTGAGGAGAGGTTCTTTCTTGGTTTTGTGTTTGGTGTTCCAAATGCTCCCTATATTTGCGTTGGCATCGCCTTCCCTGTTTGGGGAAATTTTTCTTCTGTGATTTTGAAAATACCTACTATGCTCTTAGAGTGAAATTCTACTCTATCCCGAATTCTTATGTTTAATTTCTTCATGGTGTCTGGAATGTCTTGAAATTCCCACTCACACCTTCCTATTACTTTGTCCTTCTCTTTGTTGGACTTTGTCTTCCAGTTTAGATGTTCTGTCCTCTCCTCGATCCATTCCATGGTGAGGCTTTCTATAGAGTTTGTGTTTGATTTACTGTGTTTGTTTCTTGTATTTCTGATGGTATTTCTTTATTTCTACTTCCTTACTCATATCTTGTATTGATCTTATTTTGTTAAGTTGGTTTTCTGTGTGCTCCTTCAGGAGTTTGTTTTCTTCTTTGATTCCTTTGATTTCTCCTTTGAACATAGTTCTATTAACTCCCAGAGTGACCACAGAAGTGACCCAAGGTGGTATAGTTGCTTGCTATGTGCAAATATTCTAGTAGGCTGGGTGGAGCGAAATACAGTTCTAATATCCAACTGGGAAGTATATACATATATAAATAAGACTGGCTGAGTACTTGTGCCAGAGTGGGGATAAAACAGGTAATCTTACAAAGCCAAAGTTCCTAAGGGAGTGTGCTAACTCACACCCTTAATCCTGACCATTGGAGGCTGAGATTCCTAGTCTATAATGGGTTTCAGGTCAGACCCTGCCCTGAAGAAAGAAGGAAAATGCAAAAAGGCCCTATAAATCAAGAGATATCAGAAGTGACAGCTTCACTCTTAAAACTTAGCTTGTTTAAGAATGGCAAAGCTGACCAAAAGTACATCAGTCAACTAACACATAACCTGCTCTGACATGGAAGGTGTAATTAGCACTTCCAGGACAGGCCTCTATACCTGGCTTTGGGAAAACTAGGGAAACTGAGGCTTAGAGAGTGAAGATCAGAAGGGGCTTTGAACACGTGGAAAGCTTTAAGGAAAGATTTAGAGAGGCTGTGGACCTGTGAGAGCGCCCATGTGGCAGATTGAGTGGGAATCATCAGCACATGGTAAATTAGGGACCAAGAGGCAGAGTAGAGAGACTAGGCATGAAGAGACAGGGTTAGGTCTCCCTCCCACTCAGCCAGGCGGCCGATTGGGGCTGGGGACCAAGACTCAATGTGGGGGAAGTTCAGGCCACACCAAAACGAGTGGAGAATTCAGGAAGAGAGGGGATCTCAGGACAAAGCATCTTCAGGTTTTTTGACTTTGGAGGTCGGTGTGAGTGGAGAATCCTCTCATGTGGTTCTGCTCGGCGGCTCAGGGTTCTGCCTGGCCCAGCGTGGCTCTTCTCAGCCAACCCCTGAGCCAGAATATTTTTTAAAATAAATCAAATCAATCAATTTGAAAAAAGAGATAGGGAGAGTCGTGAAATCCGAGGAGAAAGAGGTGCTTCTTAACGCAGGCTCAGTAGTGTGCTGGCCATTGCCTTGCAGTTGTCATCCACAGGGTCTGTGGTCTGCTCCAGAGCCTTGGGGGGGGGGGTCCTGGCTTTGTGTAGGACCTAGTCTGCTTCTCTGAAATGATAGTGGTATGGAGCCCTGTGTGGCCTGGTGCTCATATGGTCAGAGCTCTGCCACTGGTGCCTGTCCTGGACACTGTTGCTCTCTGTTCTGCTCTTCTGGTATTTCCCTGGATCACCTGTGGATCTGGCATGATCTTTTGAACTTCTCATCCCTTCTTTCCCATAGTAAGTAGTTCATGCCCTGTGCTGTCTCCTGGTCATTCTGTCAGCTTTCTTTAGCTGTGGAGTCTGATATTCTGATTTCTTTTTCCAGTGCATTGTCTGTGTTTGGCTGTTCCAGGGGCGGGGACACCCTGAGCACCTCCTCATTTCAAATGAAGAAACTGGGTCATGTTAGTTTAAATGAAGAGTTTAGCCAGAGGTCGGGGGAGCTGGTGTTCCACTGTGGGCTGGCACTGAGGCCAGAAGACTCCCACTGGCCAAGGAGGATATAGGGTGCCCCCAATTTGTTTTGTGTCAGGAGGGAAGAAGTACTTCCTGAGGAGCTGGGCTGGACCTATACTCAGCAGTGACACTGACCCTGGCCATACAGAATTTCTAAGACACATTGCCAGTCCAGTGTTGGGCCCACAGAGTGCTGGGCTGCCACCCATGCTTAGGTTGCATGGGGAAGACTGGAACCCAGAAGGAGAATAGTATATTATTATATGAGCAGGGGAATCTGAGCATTCATGATTGCATGATGAGCATGCGGAAGTTCTAGAATAAGAACTGTTTAAAGTGAAGCTCAGTGGAAAGGTGACAAGGCCCTATAGCTTATGGTTGAAGAGAGAATTGAGATGGGGAGGCTGGGCAGCTTTCTCAAGAGACAGTGGATGTTCACACTGCATTTCCCAGGCAAGCCTCACAGAGGACCATTCAGTGTTCTGAATGATGGTGAGGGTAATGTCTCTGAGGGAGGGAGACACTAGGCCAGAAGCAGCGCACTTGTGGGTTCTCAGCTGTGCTTGCCCAGACCCTGAGTGCTGGGCCTGGTATGTAGGGGCCTGTAGCCGTGTGCTCATGTGACCAGTGTCCCCAGCGTTCTGCATTTACTGCATTTCACCACGCACACAGTTCCTGACCTGCCAGGCCTGCAGCTCCCCATCATGCTGGGATTCACTCTCAAGGGTCTTTCTCACTGGAGTATGGACACACCACCTCTGTGCTGACCTCACAGCGGGGCTAGGCAAACAGAGTTATGGTGGCCAGCTTTCTTGGGAGAGCCCTGTTAGTCCCTGCGTGAGTTTGTAGTGGGGGAACCCGTGGACTTGCCAGGAAGCTCTGGATGAATTGCCATGCCCACTGGCTGTGGTGCGTGTGTGATGCTTGTGAGTTGGGGACCACCCAGGGTGGGTGGCTGCTCATTCTGCAGCAGCTCGTGAGGTGTGCTGGCTATACAGATTGAATGGGAATGGCTGGAGGAACGATAACCACCGCATGCTGTGTGCTTGTGTGGTGTTTAGACATCTGCTTAGTTTGATACTGAGCAGTACTTCTTTGCTTCTGCATGGGTGGCTGCTACAGTTGCTTCTCTTGTCAGGACCAGTGACTGTGACACACCGCAACCAGGGAACTGCAGATTGTGTCTGTGGACACCCTTTGTCTGGGTCATGTCTCAGGTCTGCCTAAAAGAGTTGTTCCTTAGAGCTGCTATGTCTCATTAGCTTTGTGTTTACCTCTGTTGAAGTCAACCTTGTTGCTGCTCAGAAAAGAACCCAACAAAAAGCAGTTTGTGGAGGAAATGGGTTTATTTTGGCTTACAGACTTGAGGGCAGGCTCCATGATGGCAGGGAAAGCAGTGACGAGTAGAGGCTGAACATCACCTACTGGCCAACATCAGGTGGACAACAGCAATAGGACAGTGTGCCAGACACTGGAAGGAGAAGCTAGCTACAACTCCCCAAAGCCCACCTCTAACAACACACCTCCAACAAGGTTCCAATACCCAAACTGCCATCACCTGGGGATTGAGCATTCAGAACACATTCATTTGTGGCGACACCTGGATCAAACCATCATAATCCACCTCTGACCCCCACAAACTAATAATCATACATGATATAAAACTAATAATCATACATGATATAAAAGGCTCAACTCCGAAAGTCCCCACAGTTTTTCCTTCAACTGAGCCATAATACCAAAACAAACAAACAACAAACAACAACAACAAAAAACATAATGACACAGAACATTCACATAGCACTGGGCACAGCAAAAGCAAATTGAACCAATACAATATTGAAAACAGGGCAAACATCAATCTCTAACCCCAAGTCCGATAATAATGACAAGTCTCTTGGAGTTCCAATTCCACCCCTCCAGCTAGGCTACTCACAGTCCTCAAAAACTCCATCTGGTGCTGGCAGCTGTCTTTGGCAGCCATTCCATAGTCCTGGCATTTCAGTGGGTCTCCACTGCAACCCACAGTTCATCCCCATGGCTCCATTAGGCCTCCACGCAGGCAATCCAACACATCTGCTTCACACCGCCCATGGCTGTTTCCAAAAAACAACAGTGTTGCAAATCCAATGACCCTTTCTTCCTGAATTTGTTATACTCCATAGTACCAGATTGGACCATCAATTTATTAACCCAGGGGGGAATAAAGTCAACATTGAAGAGCAGGAAACCTCCTTCAGCATTAAATCCCCTTACTTCAAAAGAGTCAGCATTCTTCCTGCTGTTGCATTCTCAGTGGTTGTCATCTCAAACAACTGCAGCTGAACAGGCTGCAGTTTTGACCCAAAGATTTTTTTTTCTTTCCGCGCCATCTCCATCTCCATCTGCTCGCACCAGTCCATTTCCATGCAAAGCAACCCTGAACAAATTTTTAGGACTCAGGTAGGCAGAAGCAGCAAGACTCATACAAACCACTTCTGGCACAGTCCCGACAACGTTCTTTCTCGCCTTTATAAGACAAACCTCACAGTCCATAGTTCTTTCTGCATTTGGGTCTTTCAACTCTGTCCAGAATGGTCCATCAGGCTGTACTTAGAGAACTGTAAGGTATTATCTTTAGGCCAAGGTTTCAAATCTTCCTCTTGGAAATCAGCTCCAAAAAACCAAAGCCATGACATCATGTCATCAGTAGTAGATTCTAGTTGGATTTAAGCTGTGGACACCGTGTTGTCTAGGCCACAACATTTGAGCAGGTGTGATATCTCTGACCCCCTCCAAAGCCTTTGGTGCATTTGTGCTTGAGCCCCAGTTTGGGGTTTCAGTAGAGGGAATGCTTTCAGTTTTGGGTTTTGCTTGGGTTTGTTCTGAAAGGGATGTTCTAGAGGGGGCTCACTCCCTTCATGGGCAAACATGTGGCTTTCTGGATCAAGAATTTAGTGACTCCAGCTGGGCGTGGTGGCGCACGCCTTTAATCCCAGCACTCAGGAGGCAGAGGTAGGAGGATCGCTGTGAGTTCAAGGCTACCCTGAGACTACATAGTGAATTCCAGGTCAGCCTGACTAGAGCGAGACCCTACCTCGAAAAACAAACAAACAAACAAAAAAAAATAAAGAGGAATTTAATAACTCCAAGAAGAGGACTTACTGTAGGGGGATGTGATTTGAAGAGCCTAGAGCCTGACAACATCAGAGACTCTTCCAGAACTTGTATGTACATTGCTCCAACTTATTCTCCCAGAGGGAGAGCCCAGGGTTTGCTTGGTTTGTAGTCCACGGGAAGTTCCAGCCTCATTTCTACACTGGGACTGCTCTCACTGAGGGGGACGGCCAGGCTGTGGAGGCTCCTTTGTATGTGTGTCACTTTCCAGCGGGACCATGTTGTGGGGCAAGGCTATCTGCTGAGGCTGTCAGTAGCCCACACACATCACACTGCCCTTGGGAACTCAAATTGAAGATAGGTCAAATCAAAGTCAAGTATGGATAGTGGGGTTTACTTTCCTGAGTTTTCACTGGAGAACCTTGATGAGCAAATGGCCATTCTTTCCTGTCCTCACTGCTGCAGACATTCTGTGTATTGTGGAATCCCAGTCACTGTGGGACCACACTGTCTCAAAGCTCACCAGAAGAGTGTTCTCACAAGAACAATGGCCACTCACTGTCTGTGTGGATGCCCTGAGGCATCCAGCTCAGGAGTTATGGCCTGAGGACTGCAGAGGTGGTAGTGTCCTGTAGGCAGAGGCAGAACCCCAAGTACTTGGATAGACAGGTGTGGAGGAGGTCTCAAAGTGCTTGCCCAATATTTAGTCTCATGGGTATCAGAGGCCTAGCCTGAGGGGCACCTTTCATTCAGTGAGTGTGGACAGGTCAAGGAGTTGGTGGCTGTGTTCTTGCTCTGGAGAGGGCAGCTTGCAGGGCAGGCACATATACTGAAGCTGCAGTTCTGGAGCTTGGCTTTACCTGGGAAAGGAGGGCTGCAGCTGGGGTGATCTCTGGGGTCTCTGGCTAGCCTTGCAGTGCTCATGCTGTACTCGTCTTCCCTGCTAAGTGGTGGGCTCTGCTGCCTCCTGTCGTTCCCCTCAGAGCTGATAGGCCCCCAGGTCCCAGCTTTCCTCCCATGGAGCAGGGAGTGCTTCCTGACACCAGTTTTCATTTGTCCCCTAGGAATGGTCCTTGTGCGGAGTGAGAATGGGCAGTTGTTAATGATCCCTCAGCAGGCCCTGGCCCAGATGCAAGCCCAGGCCCATGCCCAGGCCCAGCCTCAGAGCACCATGGCACCCCGCCCTGCAACCCCCACAGGTGCTCCACCTGTCCAGATCTCCACAGTACAGGTGAGTGCATGCGTGGCCTGGCGTGGGGGGCTCTGGCTTGGCCTGGCTCTCACCCATTCCCCACCACCATGCACACTGGGAAGAATGCACGAGCAAAGATGTGTTCTCTGTGAGTGGATGCCTTTGTGCCTCAATTCTGCCTGACCTACCATCAGAGAGGATGAGAGGTGACAGCTCTGGTCTTCCTCCTCCTGGCTGATAGTGTTGGCTCCTGTGGCCAGTACTCAGCACACTGGCTCAGAGGGCCACAGTATATACTTGGAGCCAGCTGCCCTGGCTGAATCCTGGCCTTTGCTCTTGCCATATGTGGTTCCCCTTCCCGTGCCTCAGGGTCCTCCTCTACAAAGTGCAGATCACATGGTACATAGCTCACAGCTCTGAGCTTGTCATGAGGAGTGAACATGTTTGAAGTGCTGGGGAGTAGTAAAGCAAAGCCCACCAAGGCAGGCAAGTGTCCACTGCTGTCACCAGGTAGCTTCACAAGGCTGTTTCCCCAAGCCGTGGGGTCACTGCTGTGACCTTGAGCTAATGGCAGGATGGTCTCTGGTGCCAAGAGCTGCACTGTCGCTAGTGTGTGGTGCTCCTTGTCCAGCACTGGACTTCTGAGGCTGCCTGCAGCACCTTCTCCACGCCTTCTGCCCTGGTCATTCTAAGTTGGCTGGTGGCCGAAAAGACAGCTGCAGCGATCTTAATAACTACCTCGTGCTCCCTCTGGAGTAGGTGGGCCTGCACACACTGTGGGCAAACAGACCCCCATCTGAAGAGCACAGAACAGTCCTTGGAGGCCTACTACAGGCTTGTGTTCCCAGTAGGAAGTGTGCGGCCTGCCTTGTGCATTCTCTTTGGCGGTGGGCTGTGATATCCCCAGCTGACTGTTGCACTTCTGCTCATACTTCCCTGCGGGCTCAGGTCTCAGGATCTCCTCCACCTGGTCAGCCCCTGAGTTTCCTTCTGAGGTCCATGGCTAGACCCAGGGTGTCTCCACCCCCTTGCAGTGTGGGTCATTAGCACCCACGACAGCAGCGCCATGACTGGGCTCTCCATATGTGTGCTTGCTTTGAAGATTGTAGTTGGTAGACTTTTAAAGAAGCTCTGCGATGTTAAGGTGGTCCGTGAAAGGATTTTGATCACACACTTTTCCTTTGGTTGGAAAGTGTTAGGCTTGGGGTGGCTTCTCTGAGAGTTGGGATGAAGCTGTGGACCCCTTGAGTGCACCGGTCATATATTCAAGAGTCAGTTTTGGGGGGGGGCACTTTTCACTCTCTGTAGCTCATTTTAGATGGCCCCTAACTTCTTTTTTAGGCTCCCGGGACACCTATCATTGCACGGCAGGTGACCCCAACTACCATAATTAAGCAAGTGTCTCAGGCCCAGACGACGGTACAGCCCACTACTACCTTACAGCGCTCCCCCGGAGTACAGGTAAGAGGTGGTGCACGATGGACCCATAGATGGTTTCTTTGATGCAAGCGCCAGGCTTCATGAGTTTTTATATGGGGAACTAAGTTGCCTTTGAGAGGAGGGCTACTTTGCAGAAAGTGATTTTTCTCTCACTGGGAATATAGGAGAGATCCCCCCCCCTTTTTAAAAACCCACACTGAATTTAAACCTCCAGCACTGTAAAAGCTTCTTATGAAATTAGTGTGAATTAAAAATATCACTGCTGCGCCGGCCTTGGTGGCTCAGGCTTTTAATCTCAGCACTTGGGAGGCAGAGGTAGGAGGATCGCCTTGCTTTTGAGGCCATTCTGAGACTGCAGTGAGTTCCAGGTCAGCCTGGGCTAGAGGGAGACCCTACCTTAAAAAGTTTTGTATATGTATATGTATATGTACATATGTATTTTGTATATGTATATGTATATGTCTCTCTTTCACCTGTGGTGGGAAGAGACTGGAGAAGTACTGGGGTTTGATAACCAAACATTTCAAAAATGACAGCTTTGGTTTGAGTGAAACTAAATAAACAAAAAGAGGACACCAGCCTCCTACTCTGACCTTTGCATGTGTGTGCACAGGGCACACACATGTGCACATGATGTACATACACACCACATCACATCACTCACTACCATACACATGCTGCATGCATGTCAAAAATAACCTTTAAATTTACTTATTTGAGAATTAGAATGAGCATGCCAGGGCATTTTGCCATTGTAAACAAACTTCAGACGAATGTACCACTTTGTGCATCTGGCTTTATGTGGGTATTGGGGAACCAGCCCCCTGCTGGCAGGCTTTGCAAACCAGTACCTTTAGCCTGATATCACCTCTTAAACTTCTGACATGGCTTTCTCTGAGCTGCGATGAGGACAGCTTGTGCCTGTGTGCCATGGCCTCATCAGATGTTTGTGATGAGCGTCGTGTCCTGGACAGTGGGTGTGCAGGGACATCCTCTCTTCTTCGATGTGTTTGTAGGTGAGTTGAGCTGAGGGAGGTCCAGCCTGTCCCCACTCTGCAAGGAGATCCTGCAGCCTTATGCTGGCTTCCAGACCACACTGCCTCCATGTGGGCTAGAGCTGTATAGCACCATTCTAGAAATGTTCAGGTTCTTGTGTGTGTGTGTGTGTGTGTGTGTGTGCGTGCGTGTGCGCGCGCGCGTGTGTGCGCGTGCATGTGCGTGTTTTATTTTTTTTGAAATTCCATCTCAGGTGTGTGTAGACCTGGCCAGCCTGGAGCTTGCTAAGTCGAGCAGATGCCTCCTCATCCTAGCAGCTGTTTCCCTGCCTCTGCCATCCAGGTGCTTCAGCTTGTTTGTTTTAAACAGGGTTTTAGACCACAGCAGGGGAGAGGGTCTTTCACCCTCATCTGGTGCAGGTCGATGCCTGAAGTGCAGCTGCTGCCTTTTGAACCATGCACAGCAGCTCATGTGCCAGAGCTTTTTGGCAGAGGGGGTGCAGGTGTCCAGGGTGGGGAAGGGCTGGCCAGAGAGACACATCTTGTTAGGGAAGTGGTCCTTGCAGTATGGGAACAAAGTGGCTCAAAGGCTTCTCCTGGGCTTGTGTTTGTACTGTCTGGAGACGATCCCTGCTGATGAGGCACTTGCCATGTGTGCCTAGGTAATATGCACACCTGTGGGTGAGTGCTGCACCTCTTTTCAATGGGCACCTGAGGCCGGCGATGGGCTTCAGGACAGCCCCACAGCTGAGCTCTTCTCTCTCATTGGAGCACGTCTCTATTTCCCTTTGGTGGCTGAAGGGGTGCAAACAGTCAGAAGGATGGTTCTGCCCAGGTAGCTAACAGCTTATAAGACGGTCTGTGTGCTTCAGCATCAGGAGTCCGGGAGATGGAGGGTTTTCTGGAAGGAACTACCAGTTCTGTGTCTGAGGGATGGAAACATCTGCTTTTGTGATTATGGGGATTTCTGAGAAGGTAGTGACCTCTGTGTCTCATTTAGTGATGACAGATTTGTTGAAATAGGTCTGCAGCCTCCTCTCAGCATGAGCTGTGCATTCCTAGGGTCCATAGCAGTCAGGTGAGGTGAGGTGAAGTGAGGTGAAACACACCCCAAAGGTGAGATAGTCCTGAATACTGCTGGATGCTCTTGACTCACCAAGTTGGCCTCTTGGTGTGTTTCTTCACATTTTGTTCATGTAAAGTTTTATTTGGTGGCTTCTAGTCACAAGGGCAGTGTATGCTTGTCACACAGACATGCTGATCACTCTGAGCTTGCTCTTATCTGTTGGGGTAACTGGGGAGATGGGAGAGACCTGGAAGCAGGTCTGTGCTGGTGCAGTGTCCTTCTGGAGCCACACTGAGCGCCACACTGCCCCTGCCTCCAGAAGCTGGAAAATGGTGGTTAAATTGGAAGGAGGAAATGCTGACAGCTAGATTCATAAATTGGAAAAGCACTAGTTTAAAAACCAGTAAATATTTGCATCATGATTATTCAGGTAAGCATGAATCTTAGGAATTTGACTAAGGCCCAGTGGCTTGGATTACCTGAGTTGTTTGAAGCCTGGCTACCCATCTGCTTAGAAAACGTCCTTGTGTTTGGCCAAGTAGCCCTTCTCCATGTCCAGTGTGATCTGCACCCATTGCTGTGCCCCTGTACCTCCCTTCAGTGTGGTGTGGCACAGCTCACTTTTGGAGAGTAGATGTAGTTGGAGGATCAGGACCCCTTCCCTGCCTTGATGCTGTGCGGCTCTCATAGGAGGGGCTGTGCGCCCACATGTTGCCTTGGAGCCAGCACTGTTCTCAGAAGTCGAACTGAGGTGGGACCCGGTTTGATATCTGGTTCTCTGTTCTATGATCACTTTTTGCCTCTGATGCAGGCTCTATGCTGCAGGTGCAAAGCACATTTCCCTGGCTCTCAGCACTTTGGTCCTCTGAGGCAAGGGCTGCCATGGTTGCCCTTGGCTACCTTGATGACTCTAGGGTGTGTAAGGGGTTGGTACTTGTCCAGCTGTTTGGCCTTCCCTGCTTCTCCAGAAGTGTTTTATTTCCCAGGACTTGAGGTTGGGGTCTCATGTTTATGCTGGGAGATGGATTCACTTCATGTTTTGGACTCTTCTAGCCTCAGCTTGTTTTGGGTGGTTCTGCCCAGACGGCCTCACTCGGGACAGCAACAGCTGTTCAGACAGGGGCACCTCAGCGCACAGTCCCGGGAGCCACCAGCACCTCCACAGCTGCCACGGTAAGAACTGCTTCTCTCAGGACCTCCAGGGACAGCACAGCTGGCCTGTAGTTGATAGTGGGGTGGAGCTTGACAAAGGACATAAGGATGGGTTGGGGCCCACACATCTTGCTCCCTCCAGCTTAGAGCACTGGCTAACACAGAGGGGAGCCTACAGCCTCTGGTCTGTGAGAGCGTGGATTCTGCCTTCTCTCCGTGGGCGGGACCTGAGGGACCTCTGTAGGGTGGCAACAAAGGGCCCTGATACCCGACTTGAGGTCTTGGGCCTGCAGACATCGTGGAAGTCATGCATGGTTAGGAATGCCTGCAGCCTATGGCTGCCTGTCCTTTGGGAAGTAAAGTATTCAGATGGGAAGCTCAAGCTTTCCACCATTTCTAAAAGCTGCCTTAGGACTGACTCATACGCACATGAGGCAGGTGGCAGCCACTCCTGACCAGCATGCTGTCAGCATCTTCACAGATGTGGCCATTCATATTGTGGTCACTTCTTTGCTTGCATACCTAGAGGGGATTGCTGAACCGAGACACAGACTTGGTGGCCTTGGAAAGAGGTAGCACACTTGAAAAACCTTTACAGGAGAAACTTAGGTGCTTTTTTAGACTATACACATTTCAATGTAATGAGGAACCTTTTCATTTCCCATGACTTATATTTTTTATTACAGGAAACTATGGAAAATGTGAAGAAATGTAAAAGTTTTTTATCTACATTAATAAAACTGGCTTCGTCTGGTAAACAGTCTACAGAGACAGCAGCCAATGTGAAAGAGCTCGTGCAGAGCCTGCTGGTAAGAGACTCCGGGGCTGGGGAGCCCGGGACATGTGCACCTGCCAGGACCTGAGGACCACTTGCCGGTGTTGGGAAGGAGGGGGGTCTTGGGAACCGCCTCAGTAGCACTTGGCTGTCACCTGAGGATCACAGTGCATTAAGGCATGCCTGTTGGCCAGTGCTGTATAAGTCACCTTCCCCATTTGACCTGATTTGTTTTTAGCCAAGTTTTAAACCTGAAAGAAATGGAAAGAGGAGTTTAATCAACCCTCTCCCCAGGGACCCTCCCTCAGTTCCAGTTTGTGAGGTGTGGTGTCTTCTGCACTTGCTTTGTTACCTCCCCTCCTCCTCTGCTGGTGGCCGTGCTCCCTTTCCCCAGTAGTGTTCCAGCTGGGCCATGGGCTGCAGGTGACTGTCTCCTGGATCCTGAGCTCCACCTCCTCTGCTCCATGTTCTTTCCTTTTGCTTTTATTGTGGAGACACTTTGAGAGTGGCCTGTGTTCTGTCACCTTCCCCTCCCCCAAGGGCCATGCAGGGCCAGGTGGTGTGACCCTGTCTGCTGCCGCTCCTCCCACCTGCAGCTCCTGTTCACTCTTTAGCGTCACCCATCAGCTACCCACGAGGTGTGATGCTCTCATCAGGGCCCTGGGGACCCTCTTCCAGCTCCCTCATACATGGTGTCTTGTAGCCCTGAATACCATCTGTCACCCCTGTGACCTCAGCATCAGCCATGATTGGGCGTTAGCTTCCAGCATTGGGTGCCATTTGCAGGGTTCACACCTTAGCACTGATGCGGCCATGCCTCCCTCAAGGCCACCAAAGACAGACACTCCTCATGGCTCAGGCTGGCTGCTGACATTTGTGCTGCAGCCAGGGTGAGTGATGGCACCTGCCCTGCCCTTGGGCCAGAAACCAGGGCCTTCCCCGTGGCAGCTTCTGCCTCACTCATGGGTCCTAGCCCCAGCTTGCTGCCCCACACACCCTCTCTAAAGTCCACTGTTGCTTTGTGGTCCAGCCTTGCCTGCCTGGCTGATGCTGCAGCAGTCTGCAGTGGCCAGTTTTCCTGTCCTTCACAGCAGCATGGCTAGGTATCTTCTCACCCTTGGCCCTGTCCACGCAAAAGGCTGTCATTCAGAAAGGTGTGTGTGTGGAGCTGGTTCCTGTCCTTACAGCACACTTCTCTGTGCTTTGAACTCCCGTCTTTCCCCTCTGGTGCCATGCAGGTATAAGTATAGGTGTCAACCTCCACCTCTTGCTTGGGCTGAAACGTTGTCCTTGGCACCCCATGCTCACAGCCCTGACTTTTTTATCTCCTTGCAAAGTACCCGACCATTGGGTAGGTGTCTGGAGAGCCCCGAGTGAAACAGGCATTGGAGCTCATGGAGGGTAGAGATGTGGAGTAGCCCAGCTAGACAGGTGTTTGTCCACTGCCGTGCAGTGGCATCTAGGTGGACACCATTCCCCTGGGCACCTGCCAGCCTGCGTGAGGCAGCCTGCTACCTTCCCATCTGTTGTCATAAGGGCCAGACCATGATTCTGTGGCATGTGGTATGAAGACATGTGAAATCGTATTCATTGCAGAGTGTCAATGTGGATTTTGTTTTTAAGGATGGAAAAATCGAAGCAGAAGATTTCACTAGCAGGTTATACCGAGAACTCAATTCTTCACCTCAACCTTACCTTGTGCCTTTCCTGAAGGTAACTGAAAGCTCACGGGGCAGCAGTGGGGTCAATGTGGGGGTTGTAGTTGTCACCTGGCTGGGCAGAGACCCTCTGGCATTCTTGGACAGGATGCTGGGTTTCTTTGCAGAAGGAGCTTTTTCTAACCCTTCTGCCTCTCACCCAACTGACTTGTAGTTCTTTCAAAATGAAAGGCAACAAAGCCCCCCCTCCCTGTGGGGGAGGGGTTTTCTCCTGAACAGGACAGAAGATAGATAGTGTCTGTGGGGGAGGGGCGCTCGTGAACAGGACAGGAGATGGGCTGTGTCTGTTCTCTTGCAGACATCCATTGCTCTCATCATGTTTTTCAAACTTTCAAAAAATACTGCTTTTTAAATTCTGTTTATTTTTTAAAAATGTTTTCTTTATTTATTTGAGAGAGAGCGAGAGAAAGAGGCAGACACAGAGGGAGAATGGGTGCATCAGGGCCTTCATCCTCTGCAAACAAACTCCAGACACCTGCACCACCTCGTGCATCTGGCTTTATGTGGGGACTGGGAAATTGAACTTGGGTCCTTCTGCTTTGCAGGCAAATGCCTTAAATGCTAAACCATCTCTCCAGCCCAGTTATTTATTTTTTTAAATCAAATTTTATCCAGTTCTTGCCACCAATTCTGTTTGTTGAGCATGGAGTGGGTTTAGTGCCAGGTGAAGATTAGTACCCAACTACCTCAGATGGCTTCCAGAAGGCATGTTTAGGTGCAAGTCCATTTTTGAAAGTTTATGCTTTGAATTTGAATTCTTTAAAAAATAAGATTCAATATTTTATTTATTTGAGAGAGAGAGAGAGAGAGAGAGAGAGAGAGAGAGAGAGAGAGAGAGAGAGAGAATAGATGC
>PVHP010040272.1:0-15903 GCA_004024765.1 Zapus hudsonius | reverse complement strand
TTTTCTAGGGTGAGGTTCACATATCTAAAAGCATTGTGAGTTTTAAGGAGATGGTTCTATTTGGTTATGCTAATACTGCCAGATGGTCATCATTTGACTTGTAAGGTTTAATTTCAGTCATTGTGGTTTCTATACTCCTTTTAGATAAATGTGATGGAATAACTTAATTAAGCTAACAACATTGGTTGTCACAGGTTTTTCTTTTCAAAAATTTGGCAGGACACTGCTCTGCTTTGTTGCAGATGATTGCAGAATTTCCATCTAAGATATTATTTCAACAATTGTCTTATTTTGTGTGCTTGAACTAACTCTTTAAGATATTCCCTACTCCATGGTACAGGTTTAAAATGCTATTTAAGTACAGTACTGCAGATACCTCAATGTATTTCAGTTCCTGTTGACGTTGGTTCTCCTCATACATCAATTGCAGTTTGTAAAATGAGAGATATTGGAATAACTTCTGTCATTGCTGCAATAGCTGTTTCAGCTGTGAGGCTACTATGACTGCTGTTGCTTTTGTTACTTCAGTTTCTACAGCACAGACTCTCAATAATCTTTCTTCTGCAACTGCCTAAGCTCTGATCATCCGGGATCAACTAAATGGACAATTTAAAACTGGACTTAAGATTCTTGATCAACGAATTGTTCCTGTGCAGGAAAGACTTGGTATTTTTGGACAATTAATGACATTATGATGTGTTTGTCCTATTGTATTCATTCTATTGTGGGACTTTGTATAATTGATATTTTGCAGCAAAAATGTCTAGACAGCTGTCATATATGTTAACTAGTCATTGGACTTATGAGTTTACTCTTTATTGCTAACTTATGAGTTTAATCCTTATTGCTAAAGTGCATATCCCAACTATAGCATCTATGATAAGAACTCTTGGTCTGATGGGCATTAACGCTTTGCCAATCTCAAATGCACCAACAACTGCAAGCACAGCTAATTAAAGCAAGCCATGATAGCTACGGTGACCGATCCTCCCCCCCATGTATGGCTTAAAATGCTGGATTGGTAGTCAGAGACGGGTAAGATCCATGGAAATACATATCAACCTAAGACAGGGTTCTGACACTTGGAGGTCAGAATTCCAATGACGGGTAAGAGTGTAATTTGCCATGGACAACCTAAGACAGACACAATCCTGAGCCATTTTTTAATAAAAGAAAAGGGGGATATGTCAGGGGCGAAAGCCTTTGGTGCCTTTTGGAGGCACACCCTGGCTTAGTCTTGAACGGCACCTGACAGCTCGCCACGAGGGGCTTAATGAGTTTCAGGAGGTGATCTCGATTGGCCGTTATGCACAGGTTCTTACCATTAGCCCTCTGATTGGCCAGGAAGCTCTATATATTCTGTCTCGTTCCCCGCAATAAAAACACACGTTCATTAACCCACAAGCGGTGTGTGTGTGTATCTGTATGATCACTGCCCCCGCGGGCAGTGATAATAAAGTAAAATAAAAAATTAATAAAGTCAATAAAACCGAGTTGAATCATCAAAAAACAAGTAATTATATTAGTTCCTTAGTGATATCATATTTATAATATTGTCCTATGGACAAGATGATTTTTCCATTTATTTCTGTGTTATTTCGTGTTTTTTTCAGCAATGTCATAAAGCTTTTAGTACACAAGTTTTGCCCTACTTGATTAAGTTTATTTTTTGTATTTTTTATTATTTTTCCTTCTATTATAAATTGAATCATTTTCTTAAGTTCCTTTACTGGTAATTGTTAGTCTAGAAATACAGCTGATTTTTGTGTATTGGTTACACATTCCACAATGATTCTGAGTTCATCATAAGTTCTACAACTTCTTAAAACCCCTTGAAATCATTAGCATTTTATTCATAGGTCATTTGCACACATAGCTTATAGAAGAGGATCTACATATGTAGGGGATAAGATATCACCTGCAAACAGATGTCTTTTTTACTTTTTCTTTTTCTTTTTAAAATTTTTAAAATTTGAATTTGGGTGCCTTTTATTTCTTTTCCATGACAAGTTGCTTTGGCTAGAACTTCAAGGAAAATTTTGAATAGCAATGAAAAGAACATTCAGCCTAATCATTTCTAGTATCATAGACAAAGCTTTCAGTCATGAATCATTGAGTTTGATGTCAGCTGTGGGGTTTCCACATATGGCCTTATCATGTAAAGATCATTTACTTCTGTTCTTCATGTGGTGTCTGTGTTTTCATCATGAAAGTGCTTTGAATTTTGCCAAGAACCTTCTCTGAACCATTTGACCTGATCAGTTTCATGTTTTGTTTTTCAACGTTCCTTTTATTTATGTGACACATAACACTGATTGATTTTCAATATTGAGCTTGCCTCGAATTCCAACAATTAATTCCACTTGCTATAATTATTTGAATCCTCTGGAAGTATGTTCACCATTGGTTTGTTAAGAAATTTCCCATCAGGGAAGTAGGTCTGTAGTTTTCTGTTCTTTAGTTTCATTGTTTGGCTTGTAAATAGGATACTGCTGGCTTTAAATAGTGAGTTTAGAAATTTTCTAGCTTCCTAGTTTTTCTTCCTCTTCAAATTCTTTGAAGAGTTTTAGAATGACTGTTGTTAGTTCTTCTCTAACTATGAGAAAGAACTCTGGAAGTACTTCTTGTGCATCTTACAAACAACTTTTCTGACATTATTGCTGGGAGATCTTAAGTAACTTACATATAACTTTCTTTAAATTAACTGTACAACTATATAATCCACCTGTTTAAAGCCATATGACTAGGTTTTCTCTGCTTTGATGTAACTTTGGTCTGAACATCACCCATGACCAATATTGACAAGCAATGTTTAAAGACGCTGATTGATAATAAACTATGCTCTTTGTCCAATTTCCACAGTGACCTGATGGAACTATCCTACTCAGAGTAAGCATCAATGCATAAGACATGCTAACCACAGTATTGAAGACAATGAGGTCAGGAGCTATGGGCCCACAGATCTGTCGAAGGCAGCATGTGGGCTTAACTCTTGTGATCAGAGTGTTTGTGTGTGTTCTGGATCAGCAGAGACCAGCAGGTCATATCCCTAAAACCCTCCCTTTAACAAATGTTTACAGATTATCCAAAGTCAAAAGTTCCTTACCCTTTGCTCATACAATGTGCTACTTGTTCATGAATTACTAGCTTTTAGCTATTCAACAGAAATGCCAATTAGTACATTGTACGCAGAGGAAGCCATTGCAGCAGTGACACAGAACGGTGGTGACAGCAGATGCAGTGGGTTTACTAATGGCTTAAAGGAAACTTCTCTTCTGTTTCCTTTTTCCTCATGTTGCTGCTAGAGGCAGCTAGCTCGTGCCTGGGATGCATGTGCCAGGAGTTATCTGTCTCGATTCTTGGGCTCTGCTCCTACAAGCAGTTTTCCCATTTCTGGTTAGAAACATTCCAGAAATTGTTTATCTCTAAATTGAGGGCTTTGCTCCTCTCGAAATAGGGCACTTTTTGAAAAGCATTTCAAAAACCATTCAATGGAGAAAGGATAGTGTTTTCAACAAATATTATTTGGAAACTGAAAATTCACATGAAGAGAATGAAGTTTAACCCTTAATTAACATTATATATATTATATAAACATTATACTTATATAAAATATGTAAACATTATACATAACACATTATATATATATACATATATAAATTTAATGTAGATCTAAAGCCTTAACGTAAGAGCTAAAAGAAAAAAAAAAGCATAGCCAACATTTCACAACACCAAATTTGGCAATGATTTCTTAAGATACAAAAAGCACAGGAAACAAAAAAAGGTTAGTTTCATCAAAATAAAGTCAATAGGTAACACACAAAATGGTAGAAAATGATGTAAATCATATATTTGATGAGAAATTAATATCAAAACTATATAGAGAATTCTTACAACTGGATACAAAAAACAACGACAACAGCAAAAGCCAAGGCAATAAAAACAACTGACTGAAAATGGGAAAATGACTCAAAAATGTCTCATGGACTTATCCAGACTGGCCACAGAGGAGGATACCGAGTTGATTGGGGACACAGAACAGGGGAATCGGGGAACTGGGGATACCAACTCCTTATTTGCTCACTCAAAGTA
This sequence comes from Zapus hudsonius, assembly GCA_004024765.1. Classification (NCBI taxonomy): domain Eukaryota; kingdom Metazoa; phylum Chordata; class Mammalia; order Rodentia; family Dipodidae; genus Zapus; species Zapus hudsonius. The sequence goes on along the minus strand of PVHP010040272.1, from coordinate 11,811 downwards.
TCTAATTATGGATAATAAAGGAAAAAATGATGATTCTACCATCAACAATGTCTCAACATTAAAAATAAAACTAACATATGACCTGAAAATTCTACTTCTAGTTTCTACTCAATAGAACTGAAAGGAAGGACTCCATGAGATACCTATACACCTGTGTTCATAACAACATTATTCAGTTTAAAGAATAAAATTCTGTCACATGCTGTGACATGCTTAAACTTTGAGGACACCGCATTAAGTAAAATAAGCTAGCTGAAAGGGTAGATTCTTTATATTTTCACTCATATGAGGCACCTTGTCAAGTCAGATTCATAATGAATGGGGAGTCAACGCTTAATGAGTACAGAGGTTTAATTTGGGAAACGGAGTAGTTATGTGGATGGATGGAGGGGATGGTTGTTCACACTGTACCCAAGGCTATTGAAATATATAGTTAGCATGGCTAATATGGTTGGCACTGTGAGCATCATCTTAAGCAAAATAAGTGGCACTCACAAAGGCAAGTATCACATGCTTTTTTCTTATATGTTAAATATAAATTTAAAAATAGACATGAATGTAGAAGGAGAACTATTTGGAAAGTGGAAGGAACAAGCAAGGGGGGAAGATGCAGAAGAGATGGTCAGGGGGATGAATATGAGCAAAGTCTATTACACACATGTCTAAAAATGTCATAACAAAACCCACTATTGTGTATAACTAATAAACACTAACAAAAACCAATAAGATGATGACACATTTAAGTTGTGTGTCATCTATCATTAAAGCAAAAGAGATGAGAAGACCTTTGCCAAGCTTTAAAAGCAGTTAGTTCCTTCTTGTCCTTTACTATTTTGCACAAATGCAGGTGTCATGTGGCTGTTCTAATATGGACAAAGTAACGGAAGATATTCTAAGTAAGCTTGATCACATGGAATAGTTATCCTTATATTACACAGGGCTGGAATTAAACTGTGTCAAGTGCTCTCCGCGCAACCCCAGAGAAAGATTGCAAACATTGTCATTGAAGAATGAGCTTCAGCAGGTACATTTTCTCTAGGTCCTGCTTGAGTATCCAAGCAGCTAACAGATGGTGGTTAGCAAGGAAGGGCTGCAGGTGAGAAGAAGTAGATCTGTTAAAAACAGATGCTTCTCTGTTCTTTTGCCAGATGCAAATCAAACACCACCTGGAAGAAGTTTAATCATTTGCGATGTATGTAAAAAATAGTCTTTCTTTGAATTTAAAATGTTCATTTGTAACGATCATGATGGGTAAAATAATTAGGAAAATTTGTAGTATTATTATATCTAATTTTTTTTAGCAGAGAGAGAGAGAGAGAGAGAGAGAGAGAGAGAGAGAGAGAGAGAGAGAGAGCGAGCGAGCGAGCACCAGGGCCACCACCTTGTGGGTCTGGCTTATGTGGGTCCTGGGGAATTGAACCCGGGGCCTTAGGCACTGGAGGCAAGTGCCTTAACAGCTGAGCCATCTCTCCAGCCCTATTATATCTAATTTTGAAGTAACTGAATTGCTTGTAATTATTAACTCCCAAAGTTCTTCCTGTACATCACATAAAAATCACTCATTTGCAGACCTTTTTTTATAGTAGAAAAATTGTCAAAAGGGCCTTGCAGATGGCTCAGTGGGTAAAGCGCCTGCCTTGTAAGCATGAGGACTTGGGTTTGGAGTCCCAGCACTTGCCTGGTGACTGTATTCCCAGTGCTGGGGAAGCAGGAACAAGAAATCTCCTAGGCTCACGGGGGCAAGTTTAACGGAATCAGTGAGCACTAGTTTCAGTGATAGTCTGTCTCGGAGTAAAGGTGGAGAGTAACTGAGTAAGATATTAGGCTTCAGCCTCTAGCCTCCACATTTACACATATACAGCCATACACACGTGTGTGCCCCTCCTACAAACATGTCTCCACATATGTATGCACATTATGTACTCATACACACAAAAAATTACCAAAGAAAGCAAATTTAAATATGGAAACACTTTCTTCTTCTTAGACTAGCCTTCACCTCAAAATACAAATATATCATATATAAATGTAAACAAAATAAAATACACTCTTAAGCAAAATCTTTGACACATATCACCCCCAGAATTGTACTAGTTCATGTACAGATCAAGTTATTCATAACATAATAGTTTAAAGTCTTATAAGATATACAGACCATATAATTGTTATAATTATTGTATGGTTCACAAGGAATTCCCATCATCTGAAATAAATAGATAGTAGATAATTTCATAAAATTAAATATTTAAAATCAATGAGACATAACTATGATCGAATTTCACCTATGGCCCTAGCTAAAGAAAAAACATAGAAAACGTTTTAAGGACTTTCTTTATCAGTAAGAATAGAAACCAATGTATTGCCTTATCCTTGTGTTAAACAATAGTGGGACCCAGCAAAAGTAACATCACTTTCCCCAGGATATATCTGCACCTGAGAGATAAGCCAAAAAACTGACTAAATAGCATCCTTATCAACAGTGCCACTGTGCTCTTGGGAACTCACTTCAAGACCATTGCTGTGCCTGGGAATCTGAAGGTGGATCATGAACTCTGCGACACGTAACCAGTCCCCAACTTACTTGTAAGAACTGCCTTAACATCCCCCATCCACGCTCCCAATACTGTACACACTCTTCCTTAAGTTCCCACTTTGAGGAACGCTGAAGCTTTACCAAGGTGGTGCTCCTTCCCTCTTGACCTCTAATAACCTCCGCTGCTCATCAGCATGTGGGTAGCATTTTGTTTACATTTATATATGATATATTTGTATTTTGAGGCGAAGGCTAGTTGGCAGTTGGCATTGTTAATCCAAGTAAATTTAGGACATAGGAGGGATGGTAAGAAGGTCACGGGCAGTCCTTTCCTGCCTTACTCTCACTCCTAAACATACATTTATTCAACCTTTTACTAAGACTTTATTTATTTACATGACTTTATTTATTTATTTGTTGGAAAAAAGGGTCTTTAGGCTTCCTGAGAAAAATCATTTTTCTCATGATATCTTGGGACAAATTTTCATATAAAACAAGACATATTACTTGGATACAATAAAGGCAGTGGAAACTGTTAAATATCTTTGGAGAATAATTTTCTAGTTAAGTAAAATACAAAATAAACTGAAAGACCAGCCCTTGAAAGCTATGGAATGGATGTGGACACAGCATTATACTCATAATATCAATATCAGAAGGCCTCTGCATTAGCAACCCTAACTTCAAGTCGATGTTTCATACCACATTTTTTTTTCCAATTCTGCCTCAATGAAGCTCTTTCCAGCTGTGGAATGGCAGACACACCTTATTCTCCCACTATGTAAAGCATCTCACAGCCTTTCGGGAATCTTGGTTTTGCCTCTGATGTACGCACATCTATATCGGAATCTTTGCACATCTGCACAAGAACAGTGGATGTGTACACTCCCATTTCTTGCAAATCTTTCCCACCTGAAAAACAGGCCTTTCATTTCAGTCTCAGAGTTGCCATCTGTTGCAGTCAGCTTTTCGTTGCTTCAGAAAGAACCCAACCAAAAGCAGCTTGTGGAGGAATAGCTTTATTTTTGCTTACAGACTGGAGGGGAAGCTCCATGATAGCCGGGAAAACAATGGCATGAGCAGAGGACGGACATCACCTCCTGGTCAACATCAGGTGGATGAAGCATTAGGAAGGTGTGCCAAACACTGACAAGGGGAAGTTGGCTAAAACCTAAGCCCACCCCCAACAACACACCTGCAGCAAGGCTCAAATTTCAAAACTGCCATCAGCTGAGGATCAAACATTCAGAACACAAGTTTATGGGGGGACACCTGACTCAAATCACAACACCATCAATCTCCTGGCATCAACAGCTGAGTAAATAAAGAAATGTCCTAAGGGAAAAATAAGCCCATTGAGTCTCAGACAAATTTACCTCTTGCTTAATTTATTAAGCAATTATCTTCTATGAACTTAAGTGTGTTTGCTCTGTGCTACTTGTTTTCATGGCCCACTGAAAATAAGAGAAGCAACTCATGAAGTCTGTCTTCTCTCTGTTCAAGGCAGACAGTGCCTTCTCCCTGCCCATAGTTCCTGAAGGAGTCTCTTTTACATGGAGGTGAAAGGCTCCTTAATGAACCTTTTCCTTTTTTGTTTTGATATCCGTGCACTATTCTTACCATGATGCCCACCAACCATGAGGTGTCAGCTTCCTCACCTACCTTTCCATTTTTTTTATTGTTTATTGTAGGTGCTCTAGTCCTTTCCAAGTTCAGTCACCCCTTTCTTGGGCTTCCTTAAGGCTGGATTTTCTTTCATGATATGGACTAAATAAACCGTGTTGCCCCAAATGCATGTGTTACTCTGACCCTCAGCATCTCACACTGCAAATACATTTGGTCCCCTGTATAAATCCCAATCAATATGACTGAGGTCCTTTTACAAGAAAAGGACTTACACACACAGAGACACAAGAGTGCACAGAAAAATAATGGCATGAAATTATTCAGAGAAACTTTGATTATAGATTTCCAGCCTCCAGAAATGTGAGATACAAACACCTATTGTTTAGTTTGCCATTTTGTTACAGCAGCCTTAACTGACTAATACAGTGTCGTGTTTAATATTGTCAACTTGACAGAACCTAGAATATTTAGGAGATTAATCCCTGGTTGTGTCTGTGAGGGATTATCTAAATTAAGATTGGAAAACCCACCCTAATGGTAGGATACACTCTTCAGTGGACTGGGGTCCTGGACTGAATAAAATGAGACTGCAAACTGAGCTCCAGCATTCATGGAGATTTGCTTCCTGACTGCACACACAATGTGATCCACCCTGTTTCTTGAGTCTGCTGCCTTGCCTTCCCTGCCATGATGGACAATATCCTCAAATAGTGAGCCCAAATTCCCCTCCCTCCCTCCCTCCCTCCCTTCTGTCTATCTGTTACTTTTGTCAAGTACTTTGTTGCAGCAATAAGTAAAGTAACTAGTTCATTCACTCCAAAGAGCTTTTTGTGAATGGAGTCTCTTTCTACCTTGGTCAGTGCCTTCTCTTGGACAAGGCAGGCAGTGTATTTGCCAGTGTTACAGACATTGTGACCTTCATGAGTTACAAGAATGCTTTTTCTACATGTTTACCTGTGGATACTCCAAGGATTCTCAAAGTCCATTTTTCATGAATGTCATCTTGAAAGATTGGTTTCCAGTACATTACATGAATAGGAACTTTATGCTCAGTGTGTCTGGCCTATTGGGATGATAGAAGCACCATGTGCGTTTCAGACCTTCCTGACAATTCTGCTGATTAACATACAACTTTAATGGTCTCTTTTCTTCTTGCTTTGTGCTTCCGTTGGTATCCATATCCTGATGTTTACATTTTTTCTGCCTACTTCTCATACAGATAACTAATAATCTATTAATTCTTAAATAACTAGGGCAGTACTCACATAAAAGGATCTAACAGTGAAAGATTTTATATAATGAACCATCCAGCAATGCACATAAGTACTCCCTAATGTAAACTTTAAAAAATTAGTATCAGATTTGTGTAAGGTGGAATAGATCAAATATTCATTGGACCCAATATGAAAAAAGCAATTTTGTGTACAGCATGCTGACAGGTTTTTATGGTCATATTTAAATGCTAATTTGGACATTATATATTCTGTTGTTTTTGTTCATCTTTAGTAAGATGAGAGAAGTGGTTAGTTCGATTCAATTGAATTAAATTCTTTCACATCTGTGCCTGTTGCATGTCCTGGGTAGGAAATCATTTCAGCAACAGTTTTACAATTCAAACCTCGACAAAGAAGTGATACACCAATGACATCATGAAAAATGCCTTAAAACCAATTTATTTCTGTGTTGCAGTTCCTGATAGCTCTAGCCCCCGTAGGTCATTTTCCATTTCGGATAACTTGTCCCATTGTCCTTACAAGTACACGTGTACTTGCCAAGCCTGCAGTCCTGATGTTTGGCTCAGAAAATATGGTCGCTGTAATTAGAGTTCTTCCCAGGGTTGAGGAAATGAGAATTCTACTCATAATCCTTTTATCATTGAGTTGGATGATTTATTTCTTACCAAATGAGAATGGAGAAATTTCAAGGGCAATTTATCTAATTCTTTCTCTGCTTATAACTTATTTAAAAAAGAAATTTGCCCTCATCAGAAAAAGCACGTTTTCAAGAAAAATTGTTTTAAGATATCGATCTCTTGTGTCTTTCCAGGCATCTGCTAGACCTTAAATAATTGTCTCACTTAAGGCACAAGGTGAGTCTTTTGCTGGAAGCATTCCACATTTTTTTCTAAGTCATTTTCATGATTATTTTGCTACTTTTTTTTGCTATTTTGCTAGATACCAGATATCTACTTTCCAAATGAGTAAGTTCTATTTTCATTCTCTCTGTCCTATTTTTCATGGCATAAACACATTTCTCCCTCTATGCCTAGATATCTGTCCAATCACCACACACTACCATAGCCTTGACCAAAGCCCACCTGTGATTATTCCTGGGGAAATTTCAGGGGAAATACTTATGCCATGTGTTGATATTTTTCCATTGTTTCCAATTAAACCTTTTATTGGGGGGAAATGGAGGCTTGAGGAGAAAATTAAAAATGGTAACACTACACAATTTATGTTAAGGCTCAGATGTTACCAGCTGATGTGTTTTATAACATTTTCCCTCCAGCTGGTGGAGCTGTGTGTGGAAATTGTGGTATCATTTGTGGCACACAAAACCATAGAGACCAAGAAGCTTAGGGTATAGATAGCCCAGCTGCACTGTGGCCAGGGGCTCTGTTCCCTGTGTAACCACCCAGTGTAACAAGTCCAAACACAATTTCAACCACCCTAGTCATTCAAGCGCTTCCAGTCCATTTCTTTCCCATCAGGATGGACTGTATCCATCCTAACTATGAGCCAAAATAAATCCTCCTTGCTCCCTCAAGTTGTTTCTGTCTGGCTTTCTGTCCCAGCAATGGAAATACCCATGGTTCCTGACCAGAAACAGTCATATCAAAGTGATGAAGGCTACTTCCATGATAGGATGAGGTTTGTTTGTATGTTTATATACCATGATGAACAAAACAGCTTATAAATATGGATATTCTTCCAAAGAACAATAAAATCACAGTATGTTCCTGAAGGCTTTGGAGTGTTTTTGTAACATGCAATTTTGCAGACAGGCTAGGCTGTCATGTCTATATTGCTTTTCCTCTTAGGACTCAGCAGAGTCAATGTTGGGACACGTGCTTAGGCTGGGAGCATGGAGAAGCAGGGCAATGAGGAAGAGAGCTGTATGAAGAGGGAAGAGAGTTCAAGTGAATGGAGGGATTGTGAGGTCTTGGAGGTTCGTGAACCTTGGACATGATCTCTGTCTAAGTGAAGTCAGGGTAGCAGAGCGGCATTGGAGATGACATCAAACTCTTGTTCTCAGCAGGTGTGGGGATGCAGGCACCACTCTGTTTCAGCAGTATTCCTGTTTGGATGCTCACGGCATTTGTTGGATGCCTTTCCTCTGCACTGCTTCCGTGGAATCTCCTCTTGTGTGCACCTTGCTGACTCTGTAGAGCCCAGCTTAGGACCTGGCTCATCTGTGATGTTTGGAAACATCCAATAGAGCCTGGATGTAGCTCAGTGGTAGAGCTTGTCCAGAATTGATGAGTCCCTCAGTTTGATTCTCAACACCAAAACAAATATTTAAAAGGAAGGAAACCCCACAAAACCACCCCCCAAAAAAACAAAAACAAAATTAAAAAAAATCAAGAAACAGTTTTTAGTTTTTAGCCAAGGGGACATTTTGTCATTGTTCTGGTTAGTGATGCAGTTGGAAGCCCCAGCAGTTTCAGTGTTACCGGTTCTCACAAAGGGGTTAACCCTGCATCCTCACATTCGTATGAGGATGGGCTCCCAGTGCCTTTCTAGCACAGCCTTGTACAGAGGTGCCTGTAGAGACACTTGAAAGCAGCCACGAAAAACAAGTGCTGTCTTCACTGTTTAGGGCTTTTAGCTCTTCTACAATGTTTGGTCTCATTTGAGCCCCTCGGCAACTGTGCTGAGCTGGTAGAGCTGCTCTTACAGCTATTTTGCAGGGAGCAAACCTAAGTACAGTGAGCTGAACAAGCACAGTGGACAAGTGTGGGGAAGAGTCGTGTGTCCAGCATCCCAGGACCGGACTGCTTACATGGAACGGGCTAAGTTTCCCTTCATGCTCACTTATGGCTCTTTTCCCCATTGGTGGTGTTGAAGAAAGATGTTTTGTGACTGTATCCATGTCAGTTTTGTCTAACTTCCCAGGGAATGAGAAGAAAATGACATTCAAACCTTCTGTTCTAATTTAGTCACTTTTCCTAAGAGGTGATCTTTGGTCCTTCAGGCAGGCTGAGCAGCAGTAGTTGGCCCTCAGTGTCCCACAGGAAGGCGAGTTAGCCAGAGGGAGGGAAAGGCTGGTATTCCCTGAAGCTGTTGGCTTCTCAGGGAGTGCAAAGCAACAGTGAGATGAGGTCTTGAACCCAAAGCCATGACAGAGCAAGTGTGGGTGGCAGTTATTTTTGGACATTTTGAAATTTCGGCCTGTCAGTGCTACCACTGTGGGGAGGTGGGATGCTTACTGTGAGAAAGCGTAACTCCAGAGACCATAGATTGATGTTGCTAGTTTTGCAAAATTCACTATAATCTTGTTGGGATAAAAAAGTGTACACATAAAAGAGCTTGCCTGAGCTGGAGAGATGGCTCAGTGGTGAAGGCACTTGCTTGCAAATCCTAAGGACCCAGGTTAGATTCCCCAGTACCATAATTGGAGGGTATTTTGTCAGCTACATACCCACTGAACTTAGGGCACCATCAAAATGGAAGTGGTCTGGCAGGTGTTCACTTCTGCCCAGGGAGTGACCTGCAAGCTTTGTTCCACATGCAGGCGACAGGTGTGTTAAGTGCCTTCCAGGTTTTTCTCTATACCAGGTCGGCTGTGTGGCCCTTGTGTTAAATGACACCTGCTCTCTCACCTGAGCTTTGCCTGAATCTCTGCTCCACAGCCTCACCTACAAGCTAGACTCTCATTCATATCCCTGATGTTGTGGCTCTGATCTTTATGAACATTCAGCTGACTTTGGACGGGTGGAAGAGCCACTGTTCTGGCAGCTCTGGCCTCCTTACAGTTGGGAGCAGGAGGCATGAGGGATTGAATCAGAACCCATATTGGCTGTGAGCTTGAGGTAGCAAGTGCACACAATTTTGTGGTAATGGGGATTGAATTTAAGTCCTCGCACATGCCTGGTGAGTGCTCTACCACTGACATTTATCCACAAGCCTCTTTTTACTTTTGCTTCATTAATGAGTGTGTGCATGTGTTATGTTTGCAGATATGTGTGGAGGCCAGAGGACAATGCATTTCATGTTTTGTTTTCATTTTTCTTCTTGAGAAGTGAATTTTTAAAGGGATTTGAAGCCAGATGTCACTTCAGATGAGCTTGGGATCTCAGCTGCTGACCTTTGACTTGCGCCTTCCATGAAGCTGGCAGGGTTACCTGACTTCTGGTTTTATGTCCTGACATCTTTGGAGTTCTGTGCCACTATCCCTGCTTGTGTCCTAGACCTTAGAGGAAGTAGAAGGTTAGACTCTCAGTGACAAGACGCTGCTTCTGATGAGTGATAAAAGAAAGTTAAGGCGGATCTTCTTCCAGGTCAGGGAAGGAAATTCTGGTAGTCGACAGGGAGACAGTCCGACTGGGATTTTCACACCAGTTTCACTCATGTACTGCATGCCAGCTACACTCTCTGAATAATTACTTTGAAAATGCTATACACATGGAAAAGTCCTGGAATACACAGGAAAGGTAAAGGGCAGTTGTCATTTGTGTGTTTGAGCTGAATTATCCAGTTATCCCATCCTTGGGTTTTTTTTTTTCCCCCTTTGAGGTAGGTTTTCACTCTAGCCCAGACTGAACTGAAACTCACTGTGTAGCCCCAGGCTGGCCTTGAATATGGGAGGGCTGAGCAATTTTTTTCTTTTTAAAAATAATGTGGGGATGGAACCCTGGTCTATGCACACACTAGGCAAGTGCTTTATCACTGAGCTATATTCCTAGCCAAAATGCATAGGGGCAAACTCATTACAGCCACAACTTTTTGTTTGTTTGCTTTCATTGCTTTTTGAGATAGGATCTCAATATGCATCTCAGGCAGACCTCAAGCTTGATGGTCTTCTTTCCTCAAGCACCTTGAGTTGCTGTGATCATAGGTATGCACCACCACACGTTTTAGATGCCAAGCACTTATCATGGCCTCTAAAATCCCCATGGTCAGGACTTAACAGATTTTTCTAGTAGTGCTTTCATCGAAAGCCCAAATTAAAATTCAAGTTACTTTGTGGAGGACTAGTAACCTGAGTATGTCACATTTTCTGGTCATCAGAGGCTGTCTGGGTCTTTTTCATGAAGACAACCCAAGGAAGAACAAAGTTAGGCATAGAGTATGGATCACAGAATACTAGAGAATTCTAGGTGAGTAGAAAAACAGGGAATTCTGAAGACAGATTTCAGTTAACCCCTTTAAAAAATTGTCAGCTAGGTGAGTCCACTTTTTGGTATATATATATATATATTGCCCGTTTTCTTTCCTCTCTTTTCCTGCTGTACTATGATCAAGTCTCATAAACTAGGAGGCAGACTTTGTGGTTTATACCTACCATATAAAAGTTACAGTTCTTTTGCTCCTAGCAAAGCACCTACTTTGTCTGTATCTGTCTTTAACACTTTAAGTGCTTATCAGTTTAGCTCTTGGCTACAACAGAGACATACCCAAGATTCAGCCAGAACATGCATGTAAAAGGCCATCCTGTTTTGCACCACTCCTGCCAGGTCTTCAAAGCAAACATATATTTGACAGAACTTAAAAAAATCCTAGCTGGATTTCAAGAACTAATTAAGGCCTTGCCCAGCTTCATTAGAAACCCCTTCTCTCACCCCTTCTCCTCGACTCCTTGGAAATGAGTCCTAGGTTGGAAAGCAAATCAGATGCCGGTTCCAACTGTGTTTTTGTTTGGGCTCTGTTGACACATTAAAGCCCCATGGCTTCAATTGCTGGCATGGGAGCGAGATGGAGGCTTAGGACAGACCGAAGTGACAGATACGAAAGGCACTGTGCCACCTTCCATCCGTGTGAGAATTAAGCCCACTACTGAAACTGTGCCCAGGAAAACCATGGCACACTGGCTGTTAACTGGTCAGCTTTGTTCCCGAGGGCAGGGAAAGTTTAAAAAAATTCAAAATCAAAATGAATAATGTAAGCATTCCTGCTGCAATTCCTGGCACTCCATGCTTTGGGAAAATAAAAATAAATGTTTATGCTGGCAGATTGTAAAATCTCCCACTACTTCCTTTATTCCATCTTGTGCTTTTAAATAGAACACATTAAGCTCGCCAGGGGAAGCTGGGTCTGACACAGCACTGTGTCCCTCTCCATGAAATGAAAGCAATCTGTCTGACAAGGACATTGAGGACCAGTAATTTACTACCTCAGCTGTAATTTTAAATGCTCCCCCACTGCAGGGATTGATGCTGTCTTCTAATAATTATAGTGGAATCAAAAGACTAGCGCGCTAATGCATTGAGCTACTATGCCAGCTATTTTTAATGGTGGCTTCTCAACCAATATGTTTTTAACATGTCATTCATACAAGGTTGTCTGGATTGGTCTTGTCCATTTTTTCCTGCTTCTCTTTTTCTTAACTAAAATAATATCATTACTGAAATCTTTCTGAAAAATAAAAACATAACCACCAACTTAAAATTATGTCAATTCCAGTTTCCTGTTGAGTCTGCTGTGGAATAT
>PVHP010040271.1:0-15937 GCA_004024765.1 Zapus hudsonius | reverse complement strand
TGCAGGCAAACACCTTAACCGCTAAGCCATCTCTCCAGCACAAGGTTTTTTTTTTTTTTCCCCTCAAGATAGGGTCTCACCCTAGCCTTGGAATTCACTGTGTAGTCTCAGGGTGGCTTAAACTCATGGCAATTCTTCTACCTCAGCCTTCAAAGTCCCTGGATTAAAGTATGTGCCATCATGTCCAGCTACATTTCTTTTCTTTTCTTTTTTTTTTTTTGGGTTTTCAAGGTAGGGTCTTGCTCTAGTCCAGGCTGACCTGGAATTCACTATGTAGTCTCAGGGTGGCCTTGAACTCACGGTGATCCTCCTACCTTTGCCTCCTGAATGCTGGGATTAAAGGCGTGTGCCACCATGCCTGGCTTCTTTTTTTTTAATATTTTATTTATTCATTTTCAAGCAGAGAGATAGAGAGAGAGAGAGAGAGAGAGAGAGAGAGAGAGAGAATGAATGCACCAGGGCCACCACCTTGTGGGTCTGGCTTATGTGGGTCCTGGGGAATTGAACCAGGGGCCTTAGGCACTGGAGGCAAGTGCCTTATCCCCTGAGCCAGCCCTTTTTCTTCCTTTTTAAAAATTGAAAATGCCACTCTAGCAGAGGAGAGTGACTTCATATGGGGACAGGAGGTAGGAAGAAAGTGGGTAAGGAGGAGCAGCAACTGCTGGGCTGTCTTTATCAGCATGCCTGCAGACATTCATTGCATTTTCCTACAGTGTTCTCTCTATATTGTGTTAGGAACTTCTTTATGAGCTAGGGAGATGGTTTTGTGGTTAAAGGTGCTTGCTTGAAAGTTCTTTATGGTCAACTAAGTGATTCATTAAAAGATTAATTATTTGTGACATTCTGGTGATACAGTAGTTAAAATACTTGCTTTTGTACAGCTCATGACTTAGTGGCAAGAGCTCTGTGAGGAGGAAGGGAGAGAGACAGATAGACACTGTATATAGTAAATAGTGGCAGCAGTGCTAAATGCCATGAAGAACATTCCAGGTGGTGTGAGAATGAGGCGTTAAGTTTGTGTTAGGTGGTCTGGGAAGGTCTGAGATGGCATTTAGCTAAGATTTGACTGAGAGAGCAGCGATGCGCATGTCCACTGAGACTTTGCCTGTCTGCTGTTGCAATAGACAGAACAGCAAGAATGGAGCTTCATCCTGTTGGGTTGACTGACTTAAAGTCAGGCTATGTGAGGGCCGATGAGGGGTCTGTGTGATGCTCTCAAGATGCATGTTATCTATATTAAGCAAAAACAGCGTTTCAGATATGAGCTCCAAATAGAAATTCACATTCCAAATAGAATTGTTGTGTTTTGTGTAGCTGAGGTACTTCTGACTTTGACAACTTTGTGCAGCTATAGCTATTGATATATTCACACATGGTTAAGGATTCTTTGTCTAATGTTTAAGAAGCTAATCCCCAACTTTTCAATCAGCTAGGTCAGCATCCTAAAAGAAGAATATAATGTATGTGTTCAGAGGTGTTAAGCTCTAACTGATAGACTGAATGAATACATAGAAAAGGTAGTAAAGTAGAACAGTAGTTTTTGGAGAGGAGCACTGTCCAGGGAGTCTTCAGTGGTGATTGTGATTTTGAGCTGGGTGTGGTGCTCCTGTCTGCAATCCTAGCGCTTGGCACACTGAGGCCTGGAGAATTGTGTGAGTTTGAGGCATGACTGGTGTTAAATAGTTCCAGACCAGAGTGAGACCCTGACTCATGCAACTAAGACAAAAATGCTCATTGTTACTGCCACATACTTAAGAACATAGTAAAATTGGGCTGGAGAGATGGCTCAGCAGTTAAGGCATTTACCTGAAAAATCTGAAGATCTAGATTCAATTCCCCAGTATTCAAGTAAAGCTAGATGCACAAAGTGGTTGCATGCATTGGGAGTTCATTTTTAGTGGCGAGGCCCTGTGCACCCATTCTCTCTCTCTCTCTCTCTCTCTCTCTCTCTCTCTCTTTCTGCTTGCAAATAATAAATTAAGTAAATAAATATAATAAATATAGGCAGAGGTAGGAGGATCTCTGTAAGTTTGAGGACACCCTGAGAGTACATAGTGAATTCCAGGTCAGCCTGGGCTAGAGCAAGACCCTACATCAACACACCCCTAAAAAAAAAGTTAAAAAAATATAGTAAAATTGCTGGATATGGTGATACACACCTGTAATTCCAGCACTGGGGAAGTGGAAGGAGGATTGGAAAAGTTCAGTCCCATCCTCAGTTACATGCAGGGAATTCGAGACCAGACCTTGTCTCCAAAACCCAAAAATACAAAACTACATAAAAGAATGCACTAAAAGTATTTTGGGTGGAAGTTTTGGCTTTTAATAATGTAGCTTTTTTATTTTTATTTTTTGGTTTTTTGAGGTAGGGTCTTACTCTAACCCAGGCTACCTAGAATTCACTATGTAGTCTCAGGGTGGCCTTGAACTCACAGCTATCCTCCTACCTCTGCCTCCCCAGTGATGGGATTAAAGGCCTTGTTTTAAAGGAAGACAGTATTAGCCTCCAATTCATGGGTAATACTGTAGTGTTAATATTTTTAAAAATATTTAATTATTTATGAGAGAGGAGGGAGAGAGGAGAAAAAGCAGATGGGTGTGCCAGAGCCTCCTGCCACTGAAAAGGAACTCCAGTTGTATGCACCACTTTGTGCATTGGCTATATGTGGGTAGTAGGGAATCGAACGCAACTTTATTGAGAGCTTCCAAAAGTATAGATAATTAAACCATGATAATTCCTTCCCACACCACCAATTTTCTCCTCTCAAATCCACCCTCCATGGACTCCCCTCCCTCTTCCAATTAGTCTCTCTATAATATTGATGCCATCATCTTTTCCTCCTATTAGGATGGTCTTGTGTAGGCTAGGTCTAGGTCATGAATATCAAGGCCATTTTGTTTCTGAAAGATTGATATATATATATATATATATATATATACACACACATACATACATACACACCCTTTCTTTGTCTATTACCCCCCCCCCCAAAGGGGCTTGCTGACCTGGAATTCACTATGTAGTCTTAGGGTGGTCTTGAACTCACAGCAATCCTCCTACCTCTGCCTCCTGAATGCTGGGATTAAAGGTGTGCCCCACCACACCAGGCTTGGCTCTTGCATTCTTTCTGCCACCTCTTCCCCAGTGGTCCCCAAGCCTTGGAACGTGTGATAGAGATGGCTCAGATGCTGAGTACTCCATTGTTACTTCTTCACAGCACTGTGGTGCCTTCTGAGTCATCCTGGTGGTCACTGCTATCTGTAAAGAGAAGATTCTCTAACCAGAAGTGACAGTAGCATTAGCATATAGGTATATACATTTAAAAAAGTGCTTACAGGGCATTTTGGTGGGCATAATATATGCATTTAGCCGGGCAACATCAGGGGTTACTCCCCTGGGGTTCATGACCTCCCCTGCCATAGGCTTTTGACTAGGTTTTCAGTACCAGGCATGTATTCCCTCCCGTGGAGTGGGCCTCCAGTCCAATTAGTGAGCTGTTGTTTTCCCTCATAACAGACATGCCACCATTGCCCCAGTTGACACATTTGCCTGGCTGGCCAGTCTTGCAAGGTCCATTGCTGATGACTTCTCTCTTCCATAGGCTGCAGGCAGCATATCTCTTTACAGCTTTCTGACAGCTAGTCAGTAGGGAGGGTTTCAGCTCAGCTCCAGCTTGATTGATTCTTTCCCTTCCCCCTTCCCTATTCCCTTTTCTTTGTGGGGTTGTACATGGTGCATGGGTAGTGTGCATTGATACATATTGGATAACTAATCCCTGGTGACTATTGAACTACTTAAAATAACTTCATACATTAAAAATTTTTTTTATTATT
The DNA here is from genome assembly GCA_004024765.1 of Zapus hudsonius. Lineage (NCBI taxonomy): Eukaryota > Metazoa > Chordata > Mammalia > Rodentia > Dipodidae > Zapus > Zapus hudsonius. The sequence goes on along the minus strand of PVHP010040271.1, from coordinate 12,103 downwards.
TTATGTTATTCATTTTTAAGCAGAGAGAGAGAGAGAGAGAGAGAGAGAGAGAGAGAGAGAGAGAGAGAGCGAGCGCACCAGGGCCACCACCTTGTGGGGATAGCTTATGTGGGTACTAGGGAATTGAACCCCAAGGCCTTAGGCACTGGAGGCAAGTGCCTTAACCACTGAGCCATCCCTCCAGCCTGAAAAACTTTTTATTGATAGCGGTTTTGTATTGGTGTCATCATCTTTTCCTCCCATTATGTGTAGGTATTATCAGGTCCTGTGAAGTCATGAATATCAAGGCCATTTTATATCTGGAAGTTTGTGTTGTAAGCAGTCCTACCCTTCCTTTGACTCTTACAGTGTTTCCACCACCTCTTCCACAGTCGACCCTGAACCTTGGGAAGTGTTATAGAGATGTCCCAGTGCTGAACACTTCACTGTCATTTCTTCTCAGCACTGTGGTGTCTTTTGAGTCATCCCAGTGGTCACTGCCATCTAAAAAGAGAAACTTCTCTAGACAAGAGTGAGAGTAGCATTATTAGATGGGTATGCTCATTAAAAAAAAAAGTGGTTATAAGGCAGTTTGGTGGGCGCAATATATGCATTTAGCCAGACAACAGCAGCTGCTATTCGCCTCAGGCTAATGACCTCCCCACCAGAGGCTTTTGACTCTTCAGTACCAGGCATGTATTCTCTGCAGTCCAATTAGAGAGCTGTTGATTTCCCCCATAATAGACGTGCCACTATTGCCCCAGTTGGCACATTTAGCCATTCTTAAGGCTTGCAAGGTCTACTGCTGTTCATCACTGTTAATGATTTCTCTCTTCCATAGGGCTGCATGCAGCCTAGCTTTAACTAGATTTCTGTCAGCTGGTTAACAGGGAGGAGGTTTCCAGCACTGCTTCAACTTGATTTCTCAATGAAGTACAGCCCAAGCATATGTGGTCTTCAGCAATAGGGTCTTACCATCTCATTCTAGTGGGCCACCAAGAGCCGTGGCAATGGCCTGTAATGTTTGGGGACTCAGGAACCTCCCTGGCCCACAACTCACTGGAAGGTGTCCCATCCCTGGCACTGAAGTTTTTCTAATGATCTATGGCTACTGAGTGTGCCATTATATGAGGGAAAGCATGTGGTGTTTGGCTTTCTGGGCCCATGTTACCTCACTTAGTATAATCCTTTTCAGATTCATCAATTTCCCTGCAAATTTCATTTCATTTTTTAAAAAATCATTGAATAGTTCTCCATTGTATAATTGAACCACATCTTCGTTATCATCATTTGAGGGACATCTAGATTGGTTCCATTTCCTCCTATTGTAAATAGAGCTGAAATAATCATAGATGAGGAAGTATCTCTAGTAGTGTATGGAGTTGTTAGCATATATTCCAAGGAGTGGTAGAGCTGGGCCATATGGTAAATCTATCTTCAGCTGTCTCAGGAACCTCCACACTGCTTTCCACAATGGCTGTACCAGTTTACAATCCCGCCAGCAGTGTAGAAGGTTCCTATTTATCCTCATCCTCCCCAGCATTTATAGTTGTTTGTTTTCTTGATGGCAGCCATTCTGACAGGAGTGAGATGGAATCTCAGAGGAGTTTTAGTTTGCATTTCCCGGATTGTTAAAGAGGTAGAATATGTTTTTAGATTTCTTCCTTTTTTTTTTTAAAAAAAAAATTTTTTTCTAGATAGGGTCTCCAGCTCAGGCTGACCTGGAATTCACTATGTAGTCTCAGGATGACCTCGAACTCACAGTATCCTCCTACCTCTGCTTCCCAAGTGCTGGGATTAAAGGAGTGTGCCACCACGCTCGACATTATGTTAGTTTCTTGAGTTCTTTGTAAATCCTGGATATTAATCCTCTGTCAGATGTATAGCTGGAAAGATTTTTTTCCCATAGGGTAGGTTGCCTCTTTGTTCTATTCATGGTGTCTTGCTGTTCAAAAAGCTTTTTAGGGCTGGAGAGATGGCTCAGCGGATAAGGCACTTGCCTCCAGTGCCTAAGGCCCCTGGTTCAATTCCCCAGGACCCACATAAGCCAGACCCACAAGGTGGTGGCCCTGGTGCGCTCTCTCTCTCTCTCTCTCTCTCTCTCTCTCTCTCTGTATCTCTCTGCTTGAAAATGAATAAATAAAATATTTTTTTTTAAAAAAAGCTTTTTAATCTTGTGAGGTCCCAATGGTTGATTAGTGGCTTTACTTCCTGAGTAACTAGGGTTATGTTCAGAAAGTCTTTGCCTAGGCCAGTGTATTGAAGTGTTTTCTCCACTTTTTCCTCTAAGCAGTTTCAGGGTTTCAGGTCTGACATTAAGGCCTTTGATCCATTTGGACTTGGATTCTTTTGCATGGAGAGAGAGAAGGATCTATCCATTGATCTTTGTGTCTGTTTTTGTGTCAGTACTGTCTTGTTTTTTTATACTATGGCTCTGTTACTGCTTTTTTGAGGCAGGGTCTCACTCTAGCCCAGGCTGACCTAGAACTTTGTAGCCCAGGCTGGCCTACAATTCATAGCAATCCTCCTACTTCAGCCCCCTGAGCGTTGGGTTTAAAGGTATGAGCTACCATGCCTGGTGAGTGTATTTCTAAGAACAATGATAATCTCCCCTTTTATAACAGCAGTGAGCGTTTATTGATATATTGGTACTTCCTGTACATGTTGCAGTTGAATCAGCTTGTTGTTCCAGGCTTGGCTTTTGGAGCACTTTTTTTTCCAGTCCAGCATTCAGCCCAGGAATTTTATTTTATATTTGTCTTTTTGTTCTTTTAACAGCTAAACCAGGTGGACAGGTGAAATGTCAGTATATTTCTGCTGTGGATAAAGTTATATTTGTGGACGATTATGCAGTAGGATGTAGGAAGGACCTAAATGGAATCTTGTTGTTGGACACTGCTCTGCAGACGCCAGTTTCCAAGCAGGATGATGTGGTTCAGCTTGAACTGCCTGTTACAGAGGTAAGTTGAAATATGTTGTATTCTATTCACTTAATACAGTCTCTCACCTGCTAGACAGCAAAGAAATTAAATGGTCCTTTAAGGACATTATGTTCTTTCATCCAAAAATACAAAGATTTTGACCCATCATCTACATCTTTAAGTATGGTCTTTTCGTTGTATAATTGGTGTTGTCAAAGTGGTATCTTAGTTGTGAACTGTCCTTTAGCAACATATTAAGCAGCTCTATAAAGACCTCAAAATACAGTGCAAGATTATGTCTAATATCAGTTTGGGGCAAAATGTAGGGACACTTCTGCCATCCTCATCACATAGGTCACTGCTGAGTTGTAAATAGTTGCTTCAAGTCCCACTGTGTCCCCGTCACAGGGAAAGGGAGGGAAGGCCAGAGGAGCACACAGGAATTTTTCTCTTCCTACACTTCCTGCCTGCCTTCTACTTTCTTTTTATTCTTTCTCCCTTTCATGTGGTTCATCTGCTTCATAACCTTTTAATTATTTTTTTCTCAGGGTAGGGCCTCTCTCTAGCCCAGGCTGACCTGGAATTCACTATGTAGTCTCAGGCTGGCCTTGAATTCAAGGTACTCCTTCCTCTGCCTCCCAAGTGCTGGGATTAAAGGTTTGTGTCACCACGTCAGCCCTCAGAACCTTTTCATTTTTTACTGTATCAGGCCATACCAAGCTGAGAGAGAGACAGAAAAAGTAGTAGTTGTATAACCCAGGCTGGTTCTAGCTCACTATGCAGCCAACACCAGCTTTGAGCACTTAATACAGTTTCCCAAGCACCGGGATTGCAGGCATGTGCCATACCACACCTGGCTTTAATACTTAATTTGTAAATTTATCCCACTTTAAATTCTTTCTTTGTGTGGTATGTTGCTTATGTGATGTAATTTGAAAGTATTTTACAAATGGATTTTGAATAATTATAAGTAAGTAAAACTTTTAATATTGTGTTCTCTAATGAGCTGACAAATTGTAAATTAGCTTGAATGCTAGTTGTTGATTTATTGTTTTACATTTGGTGGAGTAGTATGATTTGTTCTTAACTTCAGTAATAGTATATTTCTCATTTATAGTAAGTGAAAATATCATTGTGTAAAAATTAAACACAGTGCATTTATCTCTCTTTGATTTTTTAAAATATTTTATTTATTCATTTTCAAGCAGAGAGAGAGGGAGGGGGAGGGGGAGGGGGAGGGGGAGGGACAGGACCACCACCTTGTGGGTCTGGCTTATGTGGGTCCTGGGGAATTGAACCAGGGGCCTTAGGCACTGGAGGCAAGTGCCTTAACCGCTGAGCCATCTCTCCAGCCCTGATTTTTTTTTAAGGCAGGGTTTCACTGTTGCTCAGGGTGATCTGGAACTCTCTCTATAGCCCAGACTGGCCTTGAACTCATGGCATTCCTCTTACCTCAGCCTACTTCTTGCTGGGATTAAGGACATTAACCACCTTGCTCAGATTTTTCTCCTTCTTTTCCTTTTTTTTTTTTCCTCCTCTATGCCAAATTAACATTCACTTAGGACTGGGAATATAACTCAGCTCATGGAGTATGTAGAAGGTCCTGAGTTTGATCTTTAGCATTGAGGAAAAACTATTAGATTTCAATTAGTGTTAATTTCCTAGCTGTCTATCTTATATCAAGATTTAGACCATGTTGGGAGTTGGGATTCCAGAATATCTTGGTCTGGAGGTTTGGGGAGGTAGTCTGTGGGCGCTGAACATTTTTCCTCTCCTAATTTAAGGTGTATTGATTGTCTTAAGAATATGTTTTTTATTCAAAAGTGAAAAATAATAAGCTTTGTTCCTTTTTTTTAATATTTTATTCATTTTCAAGCAGAGAGAGAGAGAGAGAGAGAGAGAGAGAGAGAGAGAGAGAGAGAGAAAGAATGCACCAGGGCCACCACCTTGTGAGTCTGGCTTATTTGGGTCCTGGGGAATTGAACCCGGGCCCTTAGGCACTGGAGGCAAGTGCCTTAACCTCTGAGCCATCTCTCCAGCCCTGTTCCTGTTTTTTAAGAGGGACTCAACAATTAGAGTAAAACATTTGAATATATATTAATTCTCAGGTCAGGATTTTTTTTTTCCTATATGGAAATGTTAGGGTATAGTTGTCATCTGCTGCTGTTTCCCCCCTTTTTAACCTTACCTTATCAAAGTTGTAAATGTCATTTAGTTAATATTCTCTGTACACATTCCATAGTGGTAGGTGTCATTTATTGAATCACATTAGCTGTATCACTTTCCCTTGAAGTGTGGAGTCCTAGATTTGGTTCGATGAGAAACCATTGCACCAAGTGTGTACTGAATATGTGGCTAGCATTGCCAAAGGCCTTTGATACCAATTGTTGAATGTGTACATTGAACATTAGAGTTGTTGGAGGGCTTCACCTTTACCTTTTGAAAAATTTACTTGATAGTTCACTTTTCACTCCAGTCCAGTTTTCTTTCTTGATTTGCAAAAACTTAAAATTTTACTCTGGTCACTAAACTCTGTGCATTGCTTTATCTTATTACAGTAATTCTAGGTAAGCTTGGTATAGTCATAACCTTGACAATGTATCTGAGAATGTGAACTTAGCCTTGCTTATTATGCTTGCTTTTTGTGGTCATCTTTTTTCTTTAGGCACAGCAGCTCTTATCAGCATGTTTAGAAAAGGTGGATATTTCTAGTACGGAGGGTTATGATTTGTTCATGACACAGCTCAAAGATGGTTTAAAAAACACATCTCATGAGACTGCAGCAAACCACAAAGTTGCTAAGGTAAGAAAATAATGCTCTATTTTATTTTTCACACACACTCACACATACAATTTTTTTTTTAAATTTCATAGTAGGGTCTCACTCTAACTCAGTCTGACCTGGAACTCTAGCTCTAGGTTGGTCTCCATCTCAAAGTGATCCTCCTCTGCCTCCTGAGTGCTGGGATTTAAGGTGTTCGCCACCGTGCCTGGCTGCTTATAATTTATCATAATGTTGAACATTTTTTATGGTGTGTGTATTTGTATGTATGTCTGTATGGGGATGTGTGTGTATGAATGTGTACATGCCACAGGTCTGTATGGGGATGTGTGTGTATGAATGTGTACATGCCACAGGTCTGTATGGGGATGTGTGCGTGTGTGTGAATGTGTACATGCCACAGCACATGTGTGGAGGTCTCAGGAAACTTAGGAGTGTTTGTCCTTCTATCCTGTCTCCTTATTGTTTCAGTTGTGCTGCTTTCCTGGCCTCTGAGGTCCCAGATTCTCCTGGCTTGGCTCCACATTGAGTTCTGCTGTATGTAGTGCTAGGGAGTGAACCCCTGCTGGCAGGCTTTCAAGCAAACATGCACTTGAGCCATCTCCCCAGTCCTAACTTTTTTTTTTTTTTTTGTTTTTTGAGGTAGGGTCTCACTTTAGCCCAGGCTGACCTGGAATTCACTAGGTAGTCTCAGGCTGACCTTGAACTCATGGTGATCCTCCTAACCTCTGCCTCCTGAGTGCTGGGATTAAAGGTGTGCGTCACCTCATTTTTTTTTTTTTTTTGTAATGGGACCATTTTAGGTTTTCTTTTCTCCTTTTTCCTCCTTCCCTTCTTAATTCTCTGTCTCTCTTTCACTGGATCTAACTGTGCAGCCCAGGCTGGCCTAAAATTATTGTTTTTCTATCTCCTTAGTGTTGGGACTCCGTGCATGAGCCAACACATCCCACTTCGTGCTTTTGTGCTTTCTTTGAAATTTACTTTTTGGTATCACTGGGAAGTGTGGGCATGGGAAAAGAGGGTTCTTTGAGTAAAATTTCAGTGTGATCTGGGGACAGGTAATGAAGATGAAATTAATTTAGACTTATTTCTTGGGGAGGATAAGTGCTTAGTATTTTTGTAGCCTAATTTCTTTTTTTTTTCTGTCTTTTTTTTTATTATTATTATTTTGAGTAGAGTCTCTATACCCAGCTGACCTGGAATTCACTATGTAGTCTCATAGGGACTAATGACATGTGCCACCATGCCCAGCTTTTTTTGTCTTTGAATTTTTAATATTTTTATCTATTTATTTGCAAGCAGGGGGGATGGGTATGTGTAGGCCTCTAGCCACTGCAAATAAATTACAGATCCATCTGCCACTTTGTGCATCTGGCTTTATGTGGGTATTGAGGAATGGGTCGTTAGACTTTGTAGGCAAGTATATTAACTGCTAAATCATCTCTTCAGCTAGTTCTTTTTTTTTTTTTTTTCCAGAGGTAGTGTCTCGCTCTAGCTCAGGCTGACCTGGAATTCACTCTGTAGTCTCAGGGTGGCCTTGAACTCACAGTGATCCTCCTACCTCTGCCTCCCGAGTGCTGGGATTAAAGGCGTGCACCACCACGCCCGGCTTTTTTATTTTTTATTTTTTGAGGAAGGGTTTTGTTCTAGCTCAGGTTCACTATGTAGTCTCAGGCTAGCCTTGAACTCATGCTGATCCTTCTACCTCTGTCTCCTGAGTGTTGGGATTAAAGGCATGTGCCACCACTCCTGGCAGCTTAATTTCTACCCCCACCCTTTTTCCTCCCCAGCAGTGTAAATTGTTCAGTAATGATTGTAGTATTTAATAGTTGTGGCTAAGATTTACTGGATAGATACATTTGATTCTGAAGGTGGGTGGGAGTTCAGGTTCTTGTGGCTACAGAGCCTATGCTTTTAGTTGCTATTCCTGGACTATGATGAAGACAATAGTAGCCCAGTAAGGATAGTTACATATTTTATTATTTATAATAATGATAGATATTCATTTAAGTAGAGATATCTGAGTGCCTATTTTGTGCTTACCATTGTGCTTGTTCAAGATGTGAAATGTCAGATGCTTTTTTGTTATTCTTAGCTTTAGTGGAATATTTAAGATGTTACCACCTCTTTTAAGATATTTTTATTTGTGAGGGGAGAAGGAAGAGTGCGAGAATGTGTGTGTATGTGCATGCATGTGCATGTATGTGGGCACACAGGGTCTCTTGCTGTTGCTAACCAGCTTCAGATGAATATGACACTTTGCGCGTATCTAACCTTACATGGGTAGGTACTGGGAATTGAACCTGGACTGATAGGCTTTGCAAGCAAGCACCTTTAAGTGCTGAGCCATCTTTACAGCCCCACTTCCTTTGTCCCTCTGTCTCTCCCATTCCTCCCTCACTTCCCTTCTTCCCTCCTTTTCTCCCTCACCCCTCTCTCCTTCCCTCCTTCCTTCCTCTGTTTCTTCCCTCCCAAGTTGCCATCTTTTATTTGTTTTTGAGGTAGGGTCCCACTCTAGCCCAGGCTGACCTGGAACTCTGTAGTTCCAGTCAGGCCTTGAATTCACAGCCATCATGCTACCTCTGTCTCCCGAGTGCTGGGACTAAAGGCGTGCACCACCATGTCTGACTCTGAGTTGCCGTCTTTTTAACGCTTGTTTAATACTCTATTGTGTGCATGCTTACTATGTATTCACTGATGTACATCTAATTTGTTTCTATATTCACATTTTTGAATGGGGGGGTTTAGATTTGTATATATACTGTCAGATTCTTGCTGCAAATGATTAGCTGATTGAGTAAACTGACTTAGGCCAATAGGGTTACTTAGTTGATAACAATTCAGTTAATGATCTTGGTTAAACGTGTTGAGTATGTTGTCTGACTTTACTCCCGTTTTCTTTCAGTGGGCCACAGTTACATTTCATCTTCCTCATCATGTGTTGAAGTCCATTGCTAGTGCCATTGTAAATGAACTGAAGAAAATAAATCAAAATGTTGCTGCCTTACCCGTGGCGTCCTCAGTGATGGACAGATTGTCTTACCTCTTGCCTAGTGCACGTCCGGAACTTGGAGTGGGTCCAGGCCGGTCTGTAGACAGGTAGGAATTGCTTCTAGAGGTGACAGTGAGATTGAATTATTGGTTTTTGGGATTAGTCAAAAATTATTGTAAATCTGATTATGAATAGAAAAAGTTTAGAAGGTGTTGCAGTTAGCTTCTCATTGGTATCACAAAGAACCCGACCAAAAGCAAGCATGTGGACGGAATGGGTTTATTTTGGCTTTCAGACCCAGGGGAAGCTCCATGATGGCGGGGAAAAGGATGGTATGAGCAGAGGGTGGACGTCACCTCCGCCACAGCACTGCAAACAGCAGCAGGAAGGTGTGCCAAACACTGGCAAGGGGAAGCTGGCTACAACCCCAATTAGTTTGTCTCCAACAACACACCTCCAGCGAGGCTCCAATCCCAAAACTGCCATCAGCTGGGGATCAATTATTCACATTGCATTAAGTTTATGGGAACACCTGAATCAAACTACCACAGAATGTTTTCAAAATAAGATTTTCAATGAATTTAATTAACAATAAATGTTTATAATAAGAAAGATTTTCATTGATATCAAAATAGTGAATTAAAATAATCTACTAATGGAATTGCTATAGTTAGACAAGATCATTTGGTACTCTAAAGGCATTTTAAGGTATAAATGTTTTTTTTGGAAATGAAACCATTATAATTCAAGATAAATATTTTGCTACTGTTGAAATTTAATGATCTTTAGCATAAATCTTGGCAAGTTTAAAAACTATATTAAACTGTTAGTATAAGAAAATTATGTCCAGGGCTGGAGAGATGGTTCAGCGGTTAGGGCACTTGCCTCCAGTGCCTAAGGCCCCGGGTTCAATTCCCCAGGACCCACATATGCCAGACCCAAAAGGTGGTGGCCCTGGTGCGTTCTCTCTCTCTCTCTGCTTGAAAATGAATAAAATAAAAATAAATAAATAAAATAGAAAATATATTTAAAAAAAAGAAAATTATGTCCAATAGGTTTTTTTAAATATTTTATTTGAACCCAGGGCCTTAGGCACTGGAGGCAAGTGCTGTAACTGCTGAGCCATCTCTCCAGCCCTGTCCAATTGATTTCTAATAAACAGTGTGGGTTAAAAAATCTGTTAGGGTAATTCTGTTAAAAATGATACATTGCCTACTTTGTATTTAAATAGTATTGTAAAAGTCATACCTCCACTATCCTTTTCTTCAGATTTACTGAGTACATGTTAATATGTAAAACTAAAATAATGCATTTGTTTAAAAGCTTTATGGTTTGGTGTCATTTGAAATGATAGCAAACATTCCCATTAAATAATAAAAGTACGAGCCAGGCATGGTGCTGCATGCCTTTAGTTACAGCACTCCGAAGGCAGAGGTAGGAGTATCACTGTGAATTTGATGCCAGCCAGGAAGTGTAGATTGAATTAAAATATATATATAATGAATATAATTTTTATTTTTACATATAAGTAGATATAATTTCCACATTTCTGTTGTATGTGAATTGTAATGGCCTATGGATTTTTCTTATGGTAGTAAATACTGAAAGAATTCATTTTCAACTTCTGTTGTTTTAACTATGACTCTTATTTGCAGTATTTATTGGTTTATCTGTTGGGAAACTGTCTTATAAATTGGCCTGCTTATGTTAAAGTGTTTTTATTATATTACATAAATGATTTCTCTTCTGTTAAAAGTCAGAAGGTTTAAGCCGGGCGTGGTGGCGCACGTCTTTAATCCCAGCACTTGGGAGGCAGACGTAGGAGGATCGCCGTGAGTTCAAGGCCACCCTGAGACTCCATAGTGAATTCCAGGTCAGCCTGGACTTGAGTGAGACCCTACCTCGAAAAACCAAAAAAAAAAAAAAAAAAAAAAAAGTCAGAAGGTTTATATTCTGGTCTATTGTTGCTTTGTCTTTTGGGAAAGGTACATACAGTGTCATTTTAAATCTCAGTTATCAGTAGTTAAGTGCTAATAGTATCATTAAAATATTCTTTGGACCCTACTTAGAGAAATGAAAATGAAAAATTAGTTCATACTGTAATAAATGTAACATTTTAGAAAATCCTTTTATCAAATAAGATTTTCATTGTCTATTTTTCTGATTGTTATGACACAATATCTGGAAAGAAACAGCTTAAGGAGAAAGTTTTTTTAAATTTTTTTTTTTAGTCTTATCGTTAAGGATATATATATATATATATATATATATATATTTTTGTTTTTGTTTTTTGAGGTAGGGTCTCACTCTAGCCCAGGCTGATTAAAGGTGTGCGCCACCAAGCCTGGCAGGATTTATTTTTATTCACAGTTTGATAGTCCAGCCCATTATAGTGGGGAAGTCATGAAGAAGGTGGGAGCTGAGGCCGCAGATCAGGTTGTCCTGTGGTCAGGAAGCAGAGGGAGATGATTGAGTGTTGGTGCCCTTTCTTTCTTCTTTCTGTTTACTCCAGAATCCTAGCCATGAGGTCTTCCTTCCTCATTCAAGCCTATGTGGAAACATCCTCACAGACATGCCCAAAGATGTATCTCCTAAGTGATTCTTTTTTTTAATTTATTTTTTATTTTTTGGTTTTTCAAGGTAGGGTCTTGCTCTAGTCCAGGCTGACCTGGAATTCAATATGTAGTCTCAGGGTGGCCTTGAATTCACGGCAATCCTCCTACCTCTGCCTCCTTCGTGCTGGGATTAAAGACGTGAGCCTTTCTCGTAAGTGATTCTAAATCCAGGCAGCCGACAGTGAATATTGACCATCACGTGCTATTTTTGTTTTTCAGTATTCCCAGATACTAATTTGATGTCATCTGTGGCATTTGTTTCATTAAAAACAAACATGAATCCAATCTGGGCTTTGTGGCACATGCTGAGGTAGGAGGATCACTGTTAGTTCAAGGCCAGGCTTGGGCTTTAGATTGAGTTCCATGTAAGCATGGGCTGGAGTGAGACCCTGCCTGTGTGAGGGGAAGAATCTAGGAGCCTTATGAAGACATCTGTGAACTTGGGTTTGCTGAAGGTTTAAAGACTAAAAGAAACATAATTGAATGAGATTACAAACTGGTGTGATCTAAGGCCAATCCTGGAGACATACAAGCTATAGAACCAGGTGTGGTAGCACACACCTGTAATTCCAACACTTAGCCAGGAAGATCAGTTGAAGGCCAGTCTTAGCTACATAGTGAGTTTGAGGTCAGCCTGGGGTACATGAGATACTGTCTACCCTCTCCCCCCTCAAAAGACATACCTGTAAATTAAATGCTTTTCTAATCTCAAAATTTAATTTTATTACAGTAGTGTCTTGCTCTAGCCCATGCTGACCTGGAATTCACTATGTAGTCTTAGGGTGGCCTCTAACTCATGTTGATCCTCCTACCT
>PVHP010040270.1:0-15946 GCA_004024765.1 Zapus hudsonius | reverse complement strand
GGGGCCAGATCTGAGGCAGATACCTGGGAAGCTTGAGAGGGGAGGAGTTGTCTCTCCGGGGAGGTTTCTATGCCTGACTGGGATCCAGGCCCCGGGTCGCAGTTGGGCCTGTCCCCGGGCTGCCCACCCTCTCTTCAGCTTCGGGACCACTGTGGGGTTCCCTGGCTGCTCTCGGCTCACAGCTGGGCCCTCAGGCTCCTGCCTCCTTGGCGCCAATTGGGTGGCTTCCCCCGTGGGAGCTCCTGGTCTTCAGACGTGGTCCTCTCCACCATCTGAGAGGGGAGGAGTTGTCTCTCCGTGGAGGTTTCTTTGCCTGACCAGGATCCAAGCCCCGGGTCGCGGCAGGGCCTGTCCCCGGGCCACCCAGCCTCTCCTCAGCTTCGGGACCACTACAGGGTTCCCGGGTGCTCTTGGCTCTACAGGGGAGCGCACAACTGGGCCCTCAGACTTCTGCCTTTGTCCCCCCGCGACAAGTTCCCGGTCCTTGGCGCCAATTGTGTGGCTTCCCCTGCGGGAGCACCCGGTCATCAGACGTGGTCCTCTCCACCATCTGAGAGGGGAGGAGTTGTCTCTCCGCAGAGGTTTCTTTGCCTGACTGGGATCCAGGCCCCGGGTCGCAGGGGGGTCTGTCCCCGGGCCGCTCAGCCCCTCCTCAGCTTCAGGACCACTGCAGGGTTCCCCAGCTGCTCTCGGCTCTGCAGGGGACAATGCAGCCAGGCCCTCAGGCTCCCGCCTTCGTCCCCTCATGGCTGCTTCCGGTCCTTGGTGCCAATTGAGTGGCTTCTCCCGCAGGAGCAACTGGTCCTCAGACGTAATCCTCTCCACGACTCCACACCATATACACAGGCAGACGCGAGCCCTAGCCTGGGCCTGGGGACCTTGACAGAGGCCGGTTCATCAGACGGGTACATCCCAGGAGGGCACAGGAACTCTCCGTGAACACCAGGGATCACGAGCTACTGCCAGGAAGTAAAGTGGGCTGAATAGCACTCCTCAGGGTACCTGAGTCCCACTTCGCTATCTGGGCATGGGCAGAAACCAACGGAAAAACGTATCTTCCCAACCCAGGGCCCCTAGTCCCATTATGGAACATGAAATTGGCTAGGAAGTAGAAGTAGCTCATACACAATTGCAGAGAGAGAATAATATGACTCCTGACCACAACAGCAATGCAAATATGATGCAGTTAAGGGCTGATATGGAGCTTATGAGAAAAGACATGAATGAGTTGAAGCATTCCTACTCAAGCATAGACTCCAGACTGAATTTGATGGAGAGAAATATGAATGAATTCAGAAATACATTAAGTGAATTAAAGATTAATAAACTAAGAGAAGAGCTGGACAATCAATTAATAAAATTTGATGAGGATTTTAAAAAACTTAAAAATGATTATCAGGAACTCAAGCAAAAACAAAAATAGATTGGAAATTGGATCTCACCAAAGAATTGGAGACTATAAACAAAATTATAGCAGAAACCAATAATGAAAGAGAAATATTGAAAACCTCCCTTGAATCATTCAGTCCCAGGGTTGATAATCTGGAGGACAGACTTTCAGAAGTAGAAGACAAATCAGAAGGAATTAATAAGGATGTCAAAGGTTTCAATAAATTCAAGAAATCAAGTAAGCACAATTTGAGGGATCTATGGGATACAATAAAGAAGACCAATATTAGTATCATGGGGATTCCAGAGGGAGAAGAAGCCAAGGCTAAGGACAAAGGAAATATCTTCAACAGAATTATTCAAGAAAACTTTCCCTATCTAACAAGAGAAAGTCCACTCAACTTTCAAGGGGCCCAGAGAACCCCAAAGAGATTTCACATGAAGAGAAATTCTCCAAGACACATTTTAATTAAGATGCCTAACATAGAAAGCAAAGAGAAAATATTCAAAGCTGCTAGAGGAGAGCAGACAGTAACTTACAGGGGAAAAGCCATCAGACTTACCTCAGACTTCTCATTAGAAACCATGAAAGCCAGAAGGGCTTGGAATAATGTTTTTCAGGGACTAAAGAAGTATGGCTTTCAACCTAAACTGCTGTACCCAGCAAAGATATCCTTCCTGATAGATGGAGAAGTGAAAGTGTTCCATGAAGTAAAACAGCTCTACGACTATTTCAAAACAAAGCCACAATTTCAGAAGCACCTGAAAGAGACATCCCATACAGAAAAACAAAAAATCTTCCTCAGAAGAGTACCAGAGATCAGACATGACAATCACAGTCAGTGTGCTAATAACAGAAGCACAGACAAAAACCCTTGTTATCCCTTCATCATGGCAGGGCTCAAAGCAAACCTCACAGTTATATCACTGAATATAAATGGACTTAACTCCCCTATGAAAAGACACAGACTTGCAGGGTGGATCAGAAAAATGCACCCTTTCATCTGCTGTCTTCAGGAAACGCAGTTTACTTCTAAAGACAGCAACCTTCTTAGAGTAAATGGATGGAAAACAATTTATCAGGCATGTGGAAGTAAAAAGAAAACAGGTGTGACCACACTAATCTCTGACAAAATAGACTTTACACCAAAATCAATTAAAAAGGATAATGATGGTCACTTCTTACTCATCAAAGGAAGGATCCACCAGGAAGATGTCACCATCATCAACATATATGCACCAAATTCGGGTGCAACACAGTTCATAAAGGAAACCCTACTCAAAAATAAAGCAGAAATAGACTCTATTTCCATCATAGTAGGAGTCTTTAATACACCTTTATCAGCTCTAGACAGATCAACCAAACAGAAGATCAGCAGGGACATAAAAGAGCTTAATGACACCATTGACCAGCTGGGAATAACAGATAGTCACAGAACGTTCTACCCCAAAGACACAGAACATACATTCTTCTCAGCAGCACATGGGACTTTTTCTAAAATTTATCACATCTTATGTCACAAATCTTCCCTAAACAAATTCAGGAAGATCGAGGTAGTTCCCTGCATCATATCAGACCACAGTGCATTAAAGGTAGAAGTTAACAATGGAGCAGGATCCAGAAAATATACAAAGTACTGGCGCCTGATAAATGATTTTCACTAGCCACAACTCTGACAGAGGCCTAATTTCAAAAACCGACAGAAAACTCAAAAAAATTATTAACAAAAACCCAAAATGCCCCCTCACAAAATGGGGTACTGATCTCAACAGAGAATTCATGGAGGAGGAAACACAAATGACCTTGACTCATTTAAGAAAGTGCTCAGCATCCTTAAGCATCAGGGAAATGCAAATCAAAACCACAATGAGATACCACCTCACCCCTGTCAGAATGGCAATCATAAAGAAAACCAACAACAATCATTGCTGGTGAGGATGCAGGGAAAAAGGAACCCTCATTCACTGCTGGTGGGATTGCAAACTTGTTCAACCGCTATGGAAAACAGTGTGGAGACTTCTAGATAGAATGGACATAGAACTACCAATGGACCCAGCTATCCCTCTACTAGGCATCTACCCACAGGATGCCACATCTCGATGCAGAAAATTTTGTACAACTATTTTTATAGCAGCTCAATTCATAATAGCCAAGAATTGGAATCAACCCAAATGCCCATCCATGGAAGAATGGACAGCGAAACTGTGGTATATTTATACGATGGAACTCTACTTAGCTGAAAGGAAAAATGACATCAAAATTTAGGAAAAAATGGTCTGACTTTGAGCAGATCTTACTAAGTGAACACTCAAAAGAACAGAAAATTGAACTCTGCATACTCTCCCTCATATGCGGTCCTTAACCAGGATAACTGTTTTCTATATGCAGACTAGTAGAAAAAAGTGAGAGGTTATGAATGAGGGGTAAGGGAAGGGGGGAGGGGAATGGCTTAAGCAGGAGGCCAATCCAAATTAGGTTCAAAAACATAAAATCCTCACAAACATATTGTAACCTAAACAGTAAATAGTGGGCGTCAACTGGCAAGAGGGGTTATGAGTAGCAGGGAAGACTGTCTAAGTCTGTGAATAATTGAGCAGTCTGAAAGCCTTGGGTCCCAGTCACCGGTCTCTTCCCTCACTGAGCTGTTCATCAAAGTGACCCATGAGGTTCCAAAAACAAGATTGAATTCTGTCAAGGCTCTTGAACGCCATCCCCAGGCCTGAGACAAAATCCTGTTGCTGAAGAAACCACAGAATGCCATCAATCTTCACCGAGAGTCCCAGCGAGGTCTGGAATAGTAACCAACCCCCAGATAACAGTTAGTGAAGGGCTGGAGGGCACTGCACAAGCTGCCAGGGGAAGCTGATTGGCGATAACTGGAGTAAACAGACCATTGGCATGAAACATAGTCTGCGGCCATGAATAGGCTGGATACAGTTCCTACTGGGAGAGAACAGCAAACCAAGAAGGAGCAATTGTGCAATGAAGGAGCCTGGGCCTGGGGGAGACAATCAACAGCCATTAAATTCGGCCAAATATTCCTCTCAGTGAGGGGGAACCCTTGATTGCAAATGGGGATTTAGGGCAATATGCACTGGATCCCATACTCTTGGGCTTCCAAGGAAAGATGCACTATGCGAACATCTGACAGGGAGGCTACTAAAAATAGAAACTAGGTAATCCAGAATGCTGTATATTTGTTAACCTATACTTTTCTCACTCTCAGATGGAGATTGTGTTTGTATTTTTCAGGATATAGCGAGTGAGCTGTGGCCCATATAACCCTACCATCCAACAGCAGGCCAAAAGATGAGACCATGGCAAGAGATGAGCCACCACAGTCATATTGTGGAGGATCCATATGGAACCCTGCAGAGAAGGACGGGATGAACAAGGGACCCATAGCCACAGCCATTCAACCAACTCAGGATAAGCCTAATGTGTTTGTGTTTTTCAGTATGCAACTAGAGAGCTGTGGCCCATCTTACCCTACCAACCCACCGCAGGCCGATGGCTGAGATCCTGGCAAGAGAGGAGCTACCACAGTCATATCGCGGAGGATCCATAGGGAACCCAGCTGACAATGACAGATGAACAAGGGACCTATAACCACAGCCATTCAATCAACACAGGATAGGCCAATGAGACAGAAACCAAGGATTTTTGACACAAGGACCCCTAAGCTCGCAACATTAAAGCAGCCTTAATACTCACCCACCATGACTCAGGGAACTGAGCAGAAGAGGGGGCGGAAAGATTGTGAGAGCTGTGGTGGGGGAGATGGTCCAGAGTTTAGATGATGATTTGAACCATTCTGTGATGACTCATACTTTTTAGTGCTTAACAAATAATCAGATCTTTTTTGACAACTTCTCTGTACTATCAGCAGTCTTACAGATAAAAAATTTACATTGTCACAAATAATTTAACCAGAGAGTTTTCACTTAGAATGTATTCTTTCAGGAAAATTTGTCGATCATCTGCAGGAAATTCTTAATTTCCTTCCTTCTATAGTAGATATCAATTTATATGTTTATGTTTTTCTAAAGTATCCAAAATTATGCACAATCTTCTGTTGGGTTGAGAAACACTTTCTAAAATTTAAAAGAGACTATTAAATAATATTAAATAGTATCTTCCTTTTTTCATATTAGTCGGATTCAAGGTGCTACAGGAAACCAACCAATATAGGTCTGCTAAGATTCTAGAAATAAATTTCTAAATGGAATCAGACAATCAAGAATAAATTTTACCATTTTGTATATAAGCACATATATGTATATGTATGCATGTGTGTATGTATGTATGTATGTATGATGTATGGGGTGTGAGAGAGACTTCTTCCTGGATACATATCATATATGTTGGGAATGGTTGAGGCATTTGCCATTGCACAGCTGCTAAATGAGGATAACTTAGCCTGTGATTTCTCAGTTTTTTCTTATTTGAGTAATACCACTATAAAGAAAAACATTTAGAAGTTATAGAGAAGCCACAAATAAAACTCTACTCTTCAAGAACTGTTCTTTTGCATTTATAGCGCTATGATTCCTACTCATCCATAAAATGATCCAAAGTCTAAGGACTATCACACTATTTTATTTTAATTCTTCTTTAAGCAAGTTTTTAACTGTGACTATTTTGGTGTGCGTGTGTGTGTGTGTGTGTGTGTGTGTGTGTGTGTGTGTGTGTGTGTATGTGTGTGTGTGCGCGCAAGCATGTGTACTCACACGTGTGTGAATATTGATGTATCATGCCATGGCATGTGTGTGAAGGTCAAAGAACAACTTCTAGTGTTGGTCTTTGTCTTCCATCTTGTTTGAAGCCAGGTCTCCCGTTTTTCATAGCTGACCTACTTCTAGGCAAATCTGTAGTGTTCTGCCTCTCTTCTGGTGGAAGGCATGCTGGGAATACAGATGTTAGTGCTACAGAGTCCTGTTTTTATGTGAGTTCTGGGGATCTGAACTCAGGTACTCATGCTTACCCAGAAAGCATTTTTTTTTCTCACTGAGACATCTCCCCATCTAAACGTTGACTATTTCAGGATCAAAAATTATGTTTTAATGCATTCAATCTTGCTGGCACACAATCAAAATAAAATATTTATGTCATGAAACTGAATTCATTATTTACTCCATATAGTTATAGCTTAATAGAGTTATTCTCAACCTTTACCATCCTTGAGAATTCACTAGAAGGGCACATATGTGTATTCCCAACACTCAGAAAACTGACACCAGAGGATGCAGAGTTGAGGCAATCCTGAGATACACAGCTGGTTCTAGGCCAGCACTGGCTAAAAAGTAAGACCTTGTCTCAAAAACAAAACAAACAAAAAACTCTTAAAAGTCTTACTGGAACACAAACTGCTTGATCCTCTTTGAGTTTCTGAATCTTCAGTTGAAGCCCAAGATTTTACATTTCCAAAAACTTCTCAGGTCATAATGATACTATAGAGAAATCATGTTGAAAACAAATGCTTAGCTGAAATATAAAATGAGAATATTCATAACATATCACATCAAAATATTGCAGTGAAGCTCTGAAATCAGATTCATTTTAGAGATGTGCTTGGTATACAAGTAAATTTCACTAATAAATTTTCTATAAAATGAATTACATTAATAAGTGAAACACAAAATAGTAATGTAGAGTTTCTCTATAGAGATTATAAAAAAATCTTTAGAAGTATGAAGATGTCATAATGAAGCCCATTATTATGTACAACAAATATATGCTAATAAAAAGATAATGAATTTTCAAAATCATTAGAAGAAGTGAGGTGTGATGGTTAAGTTTATTGTCAACTTGACCTTTGTAATAATCCACAGTAATCATGGGTGGATCTCTGAGCTTCCCTGCAGAAAGGATTGACAAAATTCTTTTGCGATTTTGGAGAAGGGAGGAGGTCCCTTCTGCAGAGTGAGCAGTTCCCCCGACTGCCCCCAGTGGACCTTCCAAAAAGGGACTAGATATAAGGAAGCTTGAGGGGAGGGGAAAATCTCTTCCTTCCTTCCTCCTCTCCCCTCCCCCATCCCCCTTACTGATGCTATCTCTGTCTCTGCTTGGATCTGTGAAGGGGGCCAACCTATTCCTGCATTTTTAGAACTTCCCCTGGATCTATTATTTCAATAAATACTTTCCTCCCCAAATTGTGCCTGGTTTGGAGATTCATCCCAGTGGCATGTGGCTAATACAAGAGGTTATATTAATGCTTTCTGTTTCCTCTCCTCTAAGACGTTTACTCTGGCCTGGTCAGGGTCAAATGAGGAACAGTCCGTCAGTTGGTATCTCTTTAACAGCTTAAATATTATCATCACAGCAGTAGTGGATAGATGTCTTCTGTTGCAAACACAAATTTACTATTGTATTTTTCTTCCAAAGTTATTTCCTTCATTCTTTCATTTGAGAACATTTAAAAAGGACACCACTTAACTTAGATGCCATGGCACATTCCTGTAATCCCTGCGCTAGGAAGGCTGAGAAATACCCTGAGTTTAAGGCTAACCTGGAATACATAATGCATTTCAGGCCAGTTAGGTCTACTGTCTGAAAAACAAAGACAGGACAACATTCAGTTTTAATTCTCTCCTTGTATTTATCTATTCAACTTTGAATCAACACATAAGTGAGTTACAAAGTGCAAAGCATATGAGCAGCATAAAAGGGAACAATAAATAAAGAGCCACAATAATCTGCATACAAACTAAAAACTCATCTCTTCAATGAAATTAACCCAAGTTTCAATAAAATATTTTTAATATAGCAATCCATGTTGTTTAAAGTTATGGTCTGGGCTTATTTTTAGTCAGGTAGGTTTCATATATATATATATATTCAATAAACAATGACTTAGATTAAAATGACCTTGAAAAACTGAATTGACTATTAATGGGAAAATTCTAACAGAATAAATGAAAGTTGAGAGCTTTACCTGCATGCTTTACCTTTGGGATATGCACTCCTATTCTGACCTAAAGTGCACTATAAAAGTTGTATATATTCAACATACTGAAACATAAGAGAGCAGTAGATTCATTGTCTTTTATTACTGACATTACACTTTAGAAATTCCTCTACCTACTACACCTCCACCCAATAGCCACAGCCATTCAACCAACTCAGGATAAGCCAAATGTGTTTGTGTTTTTCAGGATGCAATGAGAGAGCTGTGGCCCATCTAACCCTACCAACCAACCATAGGCCGATGACTGAGATCCTGGCAAGAGAGGAGCCACCACAGTCATATCATGGAGGATCCATATGGAACCCAGCAGACAATGACAGATGAACAAGGGACCCATGATCACAGCCATTCAATCAACACAGGATAGGCCAATGAGACAGAAACCAAGGATTTTCTTCACAAAGACCCCTAAGCTCACAACATTAAAGTAGCCTTAATACTCACCCACCACGACTCAGGGAACTGAGCGGAAGAGGGGGTGGAAAGATTGTGAGAGCCATGGTGGAGGGGACTGTCCATAGGCATGGCACCCTTCAGTAACAATACACTTGTGCCAGGAAAACCGGACTGAGTACTAGGCTATCCAGGATCCCCTGCCACAAGGACTAATACAGACAGCCCACGGAGGAGGATATCCAACCTCAGGGATGGGGAGGGGGGGAATTGGGGAATTGGGGATAACAACTCATTATTTGCTCACTAAATAATGTAACTCATTATGGACAATAAATATATATTTTTTAAAAAAGATAATCAGGAGTTTGACTCATGAACTGAGTGGATGGGAACTCCACTTATGCTCAGATTCCTCACAGCTTTGACTACTTGAAACTGAATAAAAGCAGGGAGTTTGGAGAGCATGCTCGTGCATCCCCCCACCCTCCTTTAAAAAAATAAAAATAAAATAAAAAATAAAAATATTATTTCATCACATGTAGATTATTGTACAATCTCCTAATTTCATCTTTTATCCTTTATTCTTTGAAATGTCTTGCATTCCAATATTATTGTTTTTTCTCCTGCTTTCAACATACCAATGTATTCCAAGTTCATGAAGTAACTAGATTACCCCTGTATTTCACTGGTTTCTCTTAACCCCACACGACCCTAATCTACTTCATAATTTGCTTTCATTCCTTTATTTAATAAGTAATTATAAGGCTGTGGATGTAGCTCAGTGTCAGAGTGCTTGCCTAGCACATGGAAGGTCCTGGATTCTATCCCCTGTACCATAGGAAGAAAAGTACTTACTGATTTATTCTATGTTGTGCCCATGCCTTTTCTAGATGCCAAGTAATAAAACAAGCTGAAAAAATAATTCCTTGCCCCAACAAACCTACATTTGTAATAACTAAAAGTACAGGCAGCAATTGGTAATCCGTGCTATGAAGAAAATCTATAGATATAGGGAGTGTTAAGAAGGTTACAATTTTAAGTAGAGAAAATCAAGAGGCTACCTTGGACTAGAGAATTGGATCTAGTGAGGAAATGAGTCGTTGAATCATAAAAGGGCACAGCATTACAACGTCTCTAATATAGGAATAAACCTTACTTGTGTGAGAAATGAAAAAAAAATGCTGGAGTGATTGAAGAATAAATTTGTGACAGGAGGTAATATCGGAAAGATGACAAGCCCAGCTCATCCAGTGTCTTGGGGACATAATAAGAAATTTGCATTTTATAGTATATAAGAATGGAAACCATTGATCAACCTGGATCTGGGAAAAATCTGCATTTTTGAAAAAAAATGAAAGATTTTAATAAATCCTGTAAAGGATTGAGGTTTCTTGAACTAAAGTCTTTGGTGGCTATTAATTGAATAACCTTTTCTGCCCATTTTCAAAGGCTTTTATCACCAGCCTATACAACCTCCAACTACTCAACACATTACCTTTATTGATCAAACTGGTTTCATATCTATTTGCACTTTGCTGTCTCTGTTTATTCCTTCCCCTTTAAGACAGTTGCTTCTATGGGTTTCTTAAGCAACTATCAAATTATAATTGTGATAGAATGATTTCCACAACATGCCCATCGTACACATGCCTCCATTCATAAAATAGTGGATCTCTTATGTGTAGTTCATAAGTGAACATATAATCAGTACTTATTTTAATGTTGGGAATGCTTATTTGTGGTAATTTTATCTTCCAAATGGTATTGCAAATTCTTATGCAGCAACAACCAACAAATTCCAGTAGTACTCACATGGCATCCAGTAAATTTGAGACGTGAATAGGTGAATGTTGAGTAATAAGCATGCAGCCTGACCTTTTTTTTTTTCCCCCTGTAATGGTTATCACTAAAAGTTCTTCGGGAAGAACAGGCATTGAGGCTACAAGAATGAAGCCCATCTTTTCTTGTTTTAGTCACCAATCAGTCACAGTCACATATGAGTACGAGTACTAGTATTGAAAAATAACAGGTTTTTTAGGAACCTTTAATAAAACTGTATATATATATATATATATATATATATATATATATATATATATATATATATATATATATTATATTGGCCCCCATATGCTATGAATTAATTTGGCAATGACAATGAGGGCAATTCTTTTGAAACCTCTTAAGTTGAATGCATAGGCAATACCTGTCTAAACTAGTGTAGTCGCAGGGATGTTGGATGTTCACAGCTATTCAGGGAGAGAGTTACAGAAAGGTCTGGCCATAGATATAGCTGATATACGCCTGGAAGAGGCAGCCCACCATGGGAAGCCATCTCTCCTTCCCCCTCCTCACTCCTGGGTTCTGGGCTGAGGCCAGGGACTATCCAGAGCTGATCTCGGGCTCCCATTGGCCGCTGTCTTTCGTGACGTCACGATCATGATGAGAATTGATGATCGGACACGCTGATTTCATTGTCTGAGGCCGCAGTGGAGAGTCAGGAAAAATCTCGCGGAATTCTCCTGCCCCAGCACTGACGTGATCTTGGATCCTCTGATCCCTTCCGTGACTGCACCACCCCCGAGGTAGGCGCCCAACCTGGGTGGGTGTGAAGGGCGAAGGAGGCTTCCAAGTCACGGGGATAATGCTATGCCCAGAGGGCGCCTGGAGATCCAGTGGCCTAGAGAGGCAGCCAACAAATGAATGCGGCTTCTGGGGAGCTAACTGCAAAGCCTGGCGGGAGCCAAGGTTAGACACTAGCTGAGGATGGGCATATCGTGGGCATTGCCACTGAGCGAAGGACCTTGCTCCCAGAGAGGAAGTCTGGGACGCATTTTGGGCCCCTAGTATGAGGAACTGGCGCCTCCGCTTTCGAAGAAAGGACAGGGTTGAATTCTATCACGTCTAGATTTCACTGGACAGTAGATTTCTCACAGCTTTACTCAAACGCACCCAAGGCGCTGCGCCTGCGCATATGCCTCTTGGTTTGGAGGGGGGGATCGCAGCCTGGGGAATAGGCAAGGAGATTTGCGCAGGCGCTTTTTCCTCTTCACTGGAGTGGGTGGAGCTGAGCTCTGTCTGGGCTGAATAAGGTTAGGGAGTTGGCCTTAGGATGTTTTAACACCAGTTGTTGTGGAGGAATTTGCAACATTTGCTTTGAATCTGAGCTGTGGAGTGCACCACAATGAGTCTCATAAATTTGAGAAAACAAATTTTTAATCTCCAAATATTTGGCTTTGAGGTAACAGAAAGAAGTTGAATTTATGGAATAGAAAGTTGTCAGATAAGAAATTGAAATGGATTTGAGGTACTATTCCAATGAATTCAACTTTGAATCTTCAAGGAACTCCGATTTCAGATACCATTTTGAACATTAAACTTTGGAGAGACTGTGACTTCTGTGGTGGCTACTCAGAGAAGTAATTTTCACTTGGTTGTTTTTTCTTCAACGTTTCTCCTCTCATAAATTTTAGCCCGTGTTTCAGATTTGGTGCTGTACTTTCTTCTTCCTCTGTGTACCTAATAGCATCACCTAAGACAAAACCCTATTTTAAGGATTCTTGGCTAACCTCTCCACAGAGAGAGGAACTGTGATACTCGGCTGTTTTGAAGAACATCCTATCTCTCTGTTGTTGGTGGAAAAAAAGTACAGTAGGTTTGTAAATTCTCCTTTACAGTGTGATCATGATCATATTTCATAGTAGAATTTGAATTTTTCTCCAGTTTTTATAACTAACAACTTGTCAAATCTTGGCCATTTCCCTTCACATCATGTATACACTGAATTCTAATTTTACCCCTCCAAGCAGAAAGGAGCTTCCTAGCAAGTGTTCATCTATGTTCCCAATTCTTTTTTTTTTTTTTTTTTTTTTTTTTTTTTTTTTTTTTTTTTTTTTTTTTTTTTTTTTTTTTTTTTTTTTTTTTGAGGTAGGGTCTCACTCTAGTTCAGGCTGACCTGAAATTCACTATGTAGTCCCAGGGTGAACTTGAACTCAGGGCAATCCTTCTACCTCAGCCTCCCGAGTGCTGGGATTAAAGGCGTGTGCCACCACGCCCGGCTTTATGTTCCCACTTCTTAATTTACGCCACAATGCTACTTCTCTGTTAATACTCCTTAAGTAACATTTTCTATAACAAAACATTCTTGGTTCTCTAATTACTATTGTTCCAATCCATATTCTACCTAGATTTTACAGAACATTACCCACTCTTTTGGAACCACAGACACCTTATTTTCATTTATTCCTTAGTGTACACCTCTCCGTATTCTTTGTACAATCTACTTCCATCACTTTGCTTCTTTTTTATATTTTATTTACTTATTTTTGAGAGAGAGAGGCAGAGAGAGAGAGAGAGAGAAAGAGAGAGAGAAATGGTTGGTATGCCAGGGCAAAGGAACTCCAGACACATGTGCCACCTTGTGCATCTGGGTTTACTGGAGCACTGGGAAATTGAACTCCAGTCCTTCTGCTTTAAAGGCAAAGGCCTTAACCACTAAGCCATCTTCCCAGCCCAAATGTGCTTCTCATACCATTGCCATCCTCTTTACCTAGGTTACCTTTCATTTTTCTTCTACATAATTCAAATCCTACTTACTTTGGAATGTTTTTCCAATTATGCCTCTCCATAAGTGCCTTCTAAGTGTAACCCAGTGGTTAATATAGATCATCTTCCTAGAATTCTCACATCAATGCTGCCTCTGTGTGCGTGTGTGTGTGTGTGTGTGTGTGTGTGTGTGTGTGTGTGTGTGTGCTGGTTGTGGTTGTGGTTGCTGTACTGAACCACATAACTGGATTTTATATCTTTCTTTAAGGGTTGGGAACAGGTCATTCACTTCTTTACCATCTGCCCACAGTGCCTGGTTGATTAATCAAAACAGCTATAGCCATCTAAATTCTTTTTGTCTCTATAAAACAATTCCCTGGGGTGGAAAGTAATATTGCTGTAGAAAGAAATGTGTGCATGTGAATGCTTACTCATCACGGGTCAGAGAACAGTCCCTTTAATGACTAAACAAATCTGATTACAAGTCAAGGAGAATTTTGTATAGTGAGTAGGTTCCAAATATATCAGGTCCTCATAAACAAGACCAGGGGACCATTACACTGGAAGCAGTTCTGTTGTAATTTTCTCATCTTGAAATATATCATCTAGAGATACACTATTGCTCTATACTTCTTGCTGATGACATTGCATCATGGATCTTCTCTTAAATCTTATTCACTTTTATTATTTCATTGTACCTTCAATTGGTGTTTTACATTGACTTCCCTTAATAGTTTTCATTTGCATGTCACTTGAATCACAACTGATCATCATCACAATTGCCATAATTGCTATTATATATTGGTTGTCACTTACTTATCCCTTGGGTTTCAAACTTCATTGTTCCACAGAGCTCAAGTTTTACTTGAATAGTAATCTAATCATAGTTTAATAAAGAAGATTTTATAGCTTCCTCTTCAGTTCCTTCTTCGTTCATTATTTGAAGGTTTGTGGTTTGGGAATATGAATAGAAAGCAGCCTGGAAGGATATTTTAGTTTTTAAATTTTAAAGTCATTGTCATAGATTATTGTAAGTGAACTGTGAATGATATTTACTATTGGGGAAATCCTTTCACCTTGACCTTTTCTCTTATTATGTAAGTTATGTGAGTCCCTTCAAAGCTGTTTAGCTTGTAGCCAGCTTTTATAGTAATTAATAAGAATTCCTTAGACATTTACATGCACACCAGTAGACAAAATGATTCACTTAGGTAACTGAATAGAATGTGATGCTTAAGGATATTCTGGACATTTTATAAAGCTTAAAATAAAAGATGAAGATGTGGCATTTGTGTTTTAAAGTTTACCATTCTTATGTAAAAATAGGAAAACTTTGTTTTTTTGGTTGCTAGGTTTGGACTAGAAGGGATTTTGTGTATGGGGAATAAATGTGACTCAGAGAATAGTGTCAGGCATTGAGTTAACAAATATATATCATAACATTGAAACCTATAACATGCCTGGGAAAATTTATATTATTTCCCATTTTAAAATGAGTAAACAGAGGTACACAGTAATTGATTTCCAAAGGACTATATGGCTAAGAATAATGATCATAGTCAGGACTCAAATGTTGGTGTGTTTGACTCACAGTCACAAAATTATACTTAAGTAATGAATTTTTAGCAGAGATATACATATGATCTAAGTCTTCTGAGTCCTAGCTCAATGTAGTATTGGGTGTGTGTGTGTGTGTTTATGCTGTATTATTTTCATAAACCTTATCACTTCTACGGAGTCAGCCATTTTTAAGCTTGATAAAATGCTGTATACTAATATTTACATTAAGTACTTTTTTTTATATTTTATTTATTCATTTTCAAGCAGAGAGAGAGAGAGAGAGAGAGAGAGAGAGAGAGAGAGAGAGAGAGAGAGAGAGAGAGAGAGATCACCAGGGCCACCACCTTGTGGGTCTGGCTTATGTGGGTCCTGGGGAATTGAACCCAGGGCCTTAGGCACTGGAGGCAAGTGCCTTAACCGCTGAGCCATCTCACCATCCCTACATTAAGTACTTTTTAATTTTGGTTTTGTTAAGTATTTTTTAAAATACTCAGTCTTGATGTTAAAAGATGACATGGAATTTTGCATCAAACATATTTTTTTTTAAATTTTATTTATTCATTTTTTTCAAGCAGAGAGAGAGAGAGAGAGAGAGAGAGAGAGAGAGAGAGAGAGAGAGAGAGAGAGAGCACCAGAACCACCACTTTGTGGGTCAGCTTATGTGGGTCCTGGGGAATTGAACCCGAGGCCTTAGGCACTGGAGGCAAGTGCCTTAACCGCTGAGCCATCTCTCCAGCCCTCAAACATATTTTTTAAAAAATTAATTCTTTTAAAATTGTTTTGTACAGAGGGCATTATATTTCTAAACAATAGAATCCCAGTAGGATAAAAATTTTGAATTGATGATACTGATTTTGTAGTGGAGTCAGATAAAATTGGTGGTGTCATAATGAACACATTATCGTTAGTCACACTGCTTTTGAAGTAAAAGATGATAATTCTAGAAAGATTAATTCAATATAAGAAAGGTGCTGGAAGGGCTGTGGCTGTGGCTGGGGATATAGCTCAGCAGTACAGCACTAGCCAAGTAAAATGAGACCCTTTGTTTAGTCCCCAGCAACACTTTCTCTCTCTCTCTCTCTCTCTCT
>PVHP010040269.1:0-15949 GCA_004024765.1 Zapus hudsonius | reverse complement strand
ATGGAACAGAATCCAGAAAATACACAAAGTACTGGCGCCTGAATAATGCGCTCCTAAAAAATGATTGGGTCATCCAAGAAATAAAACAGGAAATTCAGAATTTCCTAGTATTAAATGAGGACGATAACACATCATACCAGAACTTATGGGACACAATGAAGGCAGTCCTGAGGGGAAAATTCATCGCGCTAAATGCCTAAGGATATTATCTAAGGATATTAGACTTCAGTGCAAATCAAAAACATAATCAAGGATATGAGGTGATTGCTCAGTGCATGAAACACCTGCCATGCAAGCATAAAGGTCAGAGTTTGTATCCCTAGCACCCCCATAAATGTTGGGTGCATGTGCCAGTCCTCCTGTAATCCCAGTGTTTGCAACAAAGACAGGAGATCCCCAAGGCAGGTTGGCTATCTAGACTAGCTCAATCACTAAACTCTGTGCTCAACTGAGTTACTTTGTCTCAGGAAATTAAGTGGAGAGAAATTAGAGACAACAATGTCAACCTCTGATGTAGAAGCTTCATTGCTCTGTTGATAGACACTGTGAGAATCTTGCAACTGTTGAGAATTGCATGACCAGTCAGGGACTCTCCTTAGCCATAAATAAGCAGAATGTCAACTTGGGAAGAGAAACCAAACATGAAAGATATGCCTAATATGATTTTTATTTATCATTAAGCATTTTCTAAATAAAAATTTGGGGTAAGACATTGTACTAGTTACATGAGTCTAACTTAATAAAGTGTGATAGCACTGACAAAAAAACACTGGTTTATTACTTGCATTCAGTATCTAAAACTATTATAAATAAATCTCCTTGGGGAAGCTTCCAGATGAGTGGATAAGAATGGGTTGCAATAAGTACACAGATTGTTTATAACTGTGTTCAACCAAAATGTTTGAAAATAAATGTCTTTATTCTTTTAATTATCTCTTTGCAATTTGGTTCCCACAATCACTTTTTTAAAGTAACCACTTTAATATAAAATTGATAAAAAATAACAATGCAGTCTCCATTTGAAGTATGACTCAGACTAGATGAATCAAATTAAATTAATGAAGTTTTGATGTGCAGAGAATAATTAATTGGAGATTGAGCTAGTAGAGGAAAATAATAACTTAGAAAAATGTTTCACTGAGAAATACAACCTATGATAGTCCTATTTTGGTTTTGAATGAGTAGGTTTATAAGGTATATAGCAAACAAAGGTAAAAGAATAAATGGCAATAGTATATAAAGAATAGAGGGCTGTGGAAATTGCTCAGTGTTTAACTGCTTGACTTCAAAGCATAGCAACCCAGGTTCATTTCCACAGTACCAATGTAAAGACAAATTCAAGCCCATTCTCTCAGTCTCTCTTCTTTATATCTCTCTCTGCTTCTAAATAAAGTAAAATAAAAAGACTAGAATACCAAGATCATCACTGAACAGTTTCCATCAGAAATGACTAGAATATTCCTTCTGCAAAGTCAAAAACAAATGGCAAGCAGCAGATATAAAACAGAACATCATACCAGGCATTCAGAGACTCTAGAAGAAAAGATTAGGAAAGCTCTGTGGAAGCAGTCAGCTTGAGTTCCCAACTGATTGAGGATCCCAGGCAGAATGTTTTCCCCTTGGGTGAGAAGACTATTTAGTAGTTCTCACCACAAGCATTTTCATTTCATGGGATAAACAATAGTGACCTTGGTCAAGACTTAAGATTTGGGGGCATACCAGAAAGTCTGGGCAATGGTTTATCTTCCAGCTCTCTTCAAGGGTGCAATGTTTTCAACCCTTGTTCTGTTTATTGTTCTCGTGACTACCCATCACAGGGAAAGGGGCTAGCTTGCCCCAGACAAGGAGTCTTGGAGGACACATTGTGATAAACATGTTTGGATCTGAGGGGGCTAGGGCTATTCCATTCAAAGTCACCTTCTTAATAACCTTAAACAGCACATAACAATTTACTAATATAACTTATATTGCAAATGACCATAAGTAATTTTAGTTATGAGTGTTCTATTACTGACCAAACTTTTGGGTAAGACAATAGGTTAGAAGCCTCACAAATGAAAGGCAGTGAACAAAAACATACAACAATCTCTTTTGCTGCAAGAGACAAGATCTGTAAATGAACTTAGTAAGCCAGATGAGACCTGTGTGGGAAAGCAGGCAGGCACTTCTATAAATCAGTGCAAATCAATGCTAAAACACACTGTACCAGTGAGTATGCTGGAAGGTGTCCAGGAAATGTTTCTCCTCACACACCCCAGCTCTGCAGAAGCAGAAGAAGCTGAAGCAGAGTGTGAGGACTGGCTGTGCTCTATGGGAACCACCAAGCAACAACTTACAACCTTCCTTCCCCTGAATGGAATATTGAGTG
The DNA here is from genome assembly GCA_004024765.1 of Zapus hudsonius. NCBI lineage: Eukaryota > Metazoa > Chordata > Mammalia > Rodentia > Dipodidae > Zapus > Zapus hudsonius. Next base: position 13,581 of record PVHP010040269.1, on the reverse strand, counting down.
TAATATTGAGACTGTTTCCCCGGAATTAAGTAGATTATATATTAAGAAACAAAGCAAATTTCAAGACATATAGGAAAATTATTTCTTGTTTTCTATATGGTCACAATGATCATACACAAGATCATGAAGATTAAACAGTGTATTGTTGAATGAACACAAATTTCTTCCCTGATCTTAAAATTTTCGTTATGTCTACTGATTTTGGATTTGTCTTATTCTTGTTTTTTAAAGCCCAAGGGTATCATTGCATTTTTATTTGAAGTCTCTCTGATATCTTATGGTAGGCACTATAAACTTCCCTCTTAGGACTGCTTTCCTTGTATCCCACAGGTTTTGGTTAATGATATAGAAATGAAAAAAATCATACTAAAGTCAATGAAACTAAGAACTAGTTGTTCATAAAGATAAAATGATCAACCAACCTTTAGCCAAACTAACCAAAAGAGAATGAAGATCCAAATGTATATAATTATAGATGAAAAGGGAGCCATTTTGAAAAATACTAATGAAAGTCAGAAAATCACTAAGACATATTTTACAATATGTATTCCACTAGGTTGGAAATATGAAAGAAATGGATGAATGTTTGCACATATGTGGCTTTACAAAATTAAACCAAAATGACATAAATCAGGAAATCTATGACAAGTATTGAGACTGAAGCAGAATTTTATTTTTAAATATACTGATTAAATAATGACCAGGTCCAAATGAATTCACTGGTGAACTTTACCAGACTGTCAAAAAAAAAAAAAACCTAACTCTAATGCTTCTTAAACTATTCGCTAAAACAGTAAAAGAAGGAGCATTGCTGAACTATTTTTTACAAAGCCAGATTATTATGCTACCAAAACCAAATAAAGATGCAATGAAAAAAAAATAACTAGAGAAAATTATAGACCAATCCCCCTGTTGAATATAGATGAAAAATCTCAACAAAATACTTGGAACTGAATTCAAGGACACATCACAAAGATCACTTACTGTGGCCAAGTTGGCTTTATTCCATAGATACAGGAATAATTATCATAAATAAATAAATAAATCACATAAATGGACTCAAGGACAGAAATCACATGAGCATCTCAATGGATGGTGAAAAAAGTCTTTGAGAAAATCCAATATCCCAGGGCTGGAGAGATGGCTCAGTGGTTAAGGCACTTGCCTCCAGTGCCTAAGGCCCCAGGTTCAATTCCCCAGGACCTACATAAGCCAGACGCACAAGGTGGTGGCCCTGGTGCACTCTCTTGCTCGCTCTCTCTCTTTCTCTCTCTCTCCTTGAAAATGAATAAAATATTAAAAAAAGAAAAAAGAAAAGAAAATCCAACATCCCTTCATGATAAAATTTTTTAAAGTAATTGTTAAAATCCTGAGAATAGAAGGAATATATGTATCAATCAACAGAATAAAAGCTCTATTAAAAATCTATAGCACCATGATACTAAATGGGGAAAAACTCAGAGCATTTCCACTAAAATCAGGAACAAAATAAGGTGTACACAATGTCCAATTTCATATAAAATAGTACTAGAAGTCTTAGCTAAAGCAATGATATAAGAGAAGCAAATAAAATCCATAGAGATAGGAAAGGAAAATCAAAGTATCCTTATTTGCAGATGATATGATTCTATACATAAAGGAACCTAAAGACTATATTATAAAACTCTTAGAATTGATATAAACTTTAAGAAAAGAAGCGAGCTAAAAAACTAACACACAGAAATCAGTAGTCTTCCTATATGTACATGCCAATGACAAATATGCTGAGGGAAAGAATACCCTTTACAACTGCCCTCTCCCCAAATAAAATGTCTTAGAAGAAACCTAACCAAGGAAGACTTCTATAATGAAAACTTCAAAACATACAATGGAGAAATTAAAGAAGAAGCTATGTGATTGTTTATATTGATTGTCAACTTGATTGGACCTGAACTAAAATCATTTGCAAGGAATTATATAAATTAGGTTAGCCTCAAGTGTTTGTGCAGATTATGATGATTAGGTCAATTAAGATGGGAAGACCCACCTTAACTGTGGACAGCACCATTCCATGACCTGGGTCCTGATCTGTATATAAAGGAGAGAGCTGGCTGAACACCAGTATTCATTCATCTTTGTTTCCTCGCTGTACTGAATATGAATAAATGATACCATGCCTTCCCCCATGGCAGATGGGAACCTAGCATTGGAAGCTAAAATGAAACTTTCCTCCCTTAAACTGATTTTTGTCAGGTGTTTTGCCCCAGCAACTAGAAGTTGACTAAACAGAAAATTAATACTGAGAATTGGGGCTGTTACTGTGATAAATCTGAACATGTGTTCCTTGGCCTTTGTAACTGGTTTTCAAGAAGATTGAAAAGTATTGAACTTTGGGCTAGAAAAGCCATTTAATACTTTAAACAGAGATCAATCAGCCACCATTCTGGTTGGAGCTTGGAAAGCAAGAATACTGAGAGAAATGAAAACAGTGGAGGCCTGGTTCATGGGGTTTTAGTTACATGCTGTTAAAGAAACTGGCTGTATTTTGTCCATGACCTGAGAACTTGAATGAAGCTAAACTTAAGCAAAATGGAATAGTTTGTTTGGTAAAAGAATTCTCAATACAAGATAACATTCAGGATGATACTGAGAATGCAGATATAATTGTTAAAGAGATCAATTGAAAAATCAAATTGAAAAGGAACCTCCTATGATGCACTAAGACAATAGAAATGGAATTCTAACTGCAAAATCCACCCATTGGAGACTTCATCTGGGGAAATTTCAAATTCATTTGAAGGATGAAAGACTAAACTGAAGATGTTTCCTATTCAGATAGAAATGCATAGGGAAATGTTTTACCAATGTCAGCCTGGAAGGCTTATGAAAATCTGTACAGCTGTGGTCCAAGAAGGGCATGCTTCAAAGGTAAGACCCTATTACTGAAATGCACTGAGCTGCCAGGGGAAATTAGTCAGTGATATTTGGAGAAAGCAAAGACCACTGATATACAATACAGGCTGATGTCATGAGAATACTGAACACACTGCTATATGGAAGAGACCAGCAAGTCAAGAAGTACTCATCTGTGCAATAGTGCCGCTAAACATGGGAGGGTAATCAATGGCTAACTGATTGGCTAAAAGACCTGCTCAGTGATAAGGGACCCTTAACTGGAACTGGGATCCATGGCAAAATCTTATAGGGACCAAGAACCCAGGCTCCAAGGGGAAATTCCCACTACCAGGGAGCAATAGAGAGGCTACACCCATTAGAATCTTACTAAAATAGCAATGTTTGTCTCACTTAACCTAAACTGATCTCACTCTCCAATGGTGTTTCTGTTTGTATTTTTTGTAGAAGGCAGCAAGAGGGCCTTGGACAACTCAATTCCACTAACAAGACATGGGATGATGACTGACATCCTGTCAGAAGATGAACCAGCCCTGGCCTATCATGTAGGGCCCAAATGAAACCTATGAGAAAGTGATGAGATAAACAAGATATCTATCACCATAGCAAGTCAGATAACCCATGAAAGGTAAATGGAGACAGGCACCAACAATACTCAACACAATCCAATGCAGAAGTCCAGAGATACTTGAGATCTCAACAATAAAGCAAACTTAAAACTCAACCACCATGACTCAGGGAACTGAGTGGAAGAGGGGACAGAAAGAATGTAAGAGCCATGGTGGGAGAGAATATCCAGAGACATTGCCTCCCTCAGCATCAACACACAAAGGGGGGAAACCGGCTACATCTGTGAGATTCACCCAATATGTGCACTGAGGAGGGTCCCCAGTGGGTAGGGGACAGAGAGTAGGGAAATGGGTGTACCATCACAAGATTTGTTCATACAATGTATCTAATTATTGATAATAAAGCTATGTTAAAAAGGGCTGGAAGCAGAACTTGGCAATATCTTCCACATGGTAATGGTTTTGGAAGCAAGAATTATTAAAGATGATGGCCTATGTTTGCTTGAGTGGAGCCTTCATGTGTGGAGAGAAATGGTGCCTGCTGTGGGAGGGGGAAATTATTCACAAGAATGTAAATTGGACACTGTTGTGTTGAGATGTTCCATGGAAAATGTAGTACCCATTACTGTTATTTCCTATATCAAAAAATGTCCCTAGTTTTCATCACATCTCCAAGCCTTGTCATTTGACAGCTGTCTGATGTGACAACTAGCTCTGTACTGATGGAATGATCAGGGTGTGATACATTAATGTGATTACCCTTGAAGTGACTAGGAATTAGAAATTGCAATTATTAATGGAACACAAGAGATATTTAGAGGTAAAAGACTATCAGGCCTGTCTTTGCTGAATGCTCAATAAAAATTTCAACAATCATTGATGGTGACTCACTTTGTAATTGAATTGATCCCAAAATAGGAAGCAGCAAATAAGATTATCTGTGTGGTCCATATGTTCTCTTATTTCAGCATCTAACTTACTGAAAAGCTGTGGACAGTGTGTGTGTGTGTGTGTGTGTGTGTGTGTGTGTGTGTGTGTGTGTAATATCTATTTATGAAAACTAATGAGAAAAGACTGTTTGGAAAGGTGTGTGTACTACTTTCCAGAAAATTTCTTCTTTTTGTTTTAGAAAAGCATAAAAATTGACTATCAAAAACTGAAAGGGAGACCAAGAAGGTTTTGATCAGAAATGGATTTGAAATACATTCAGCCCTCCATATCAATGGGATACACATCTGAAGATTCAACCTTTGGTTGAAATATTTTATGAGAAAATTCATCTATTCCTAACATACAGACATTTTTTATTATTCATCAAATAATACAGCAAACAACTATTTGTGTAGCAATTACACTATATTAGGTATTATAATTAATCTAGAGATTATTGAATTTATATGGGGTTTATATTTTGCAAATACCACATCATTTTATGTAAAACATGAGTTTCTACAGATTTTGACATCCACAGGATATCTTGTAACCAATGCCCCATGAATGCCCAGGGACAGATATGTTATGGAGTAAAGAGATAACATCATTGAGGGAATATTTTCCTTCTTACTATCCCTTTTCATTTAAATCAGTACATGTTATTCACACTCTATAAAATTCAGTTTACAATTATAATGAGCTAAATATCTCCCAGAAATTTTCACACATTCTCTTTGATGTACCTATTTCATGATCTTTCATCTGATTTCCTTTTTAATCTATTTTCCAATTCCCAATACATCTCACTGATTTTTGAGTGTCTGTATCCAGCCTAGTTTAGGAGATGAAGGAAGATAAATAAAACAAATGCGACTGATTGTTGAAGTTTATTATCTGAAGGAAGGGCCAGACTTGCAGCTTGTGTAATAAAGGGCGGTATAAATTAGCTGGGTGCTACAGGAGCACAGACAATAAGAATATAACTCAAATAGGATTAATAAGTTAGAAAATAATTCACAGGGGATAGGGAACTTTACTTTTTTAAATCAAGATGGAAATTTTCAGGTTTGTTTAATGCAGGATGTGAAAAGACAAGGAGGCACAAGCATACATTGAGCACTGAAACGACTGCAAGACTATGAAGAGACAGACTGTCAAATGCAAAAGAGGTGGCAAGAAACACAACTGAAGATGTATATATAGAGACATCAATACCATTTGAAGGAGTATGGTAAACTCATATATGACAGAAAGCCATTGAGCTGCTTTTTTAAAGGAATGATATAATCAGTTATTTATTATAAACAGATGTTGCTCACAAGAAAAAACTTGGATTGAATATGGATAAGACTGTTGTCAGGGAAACAAATTAAGGGACAAGATTATTGCCAGGGAATCAAATGATTGTGGTCATATATACATAAAGATAATAACATACTGAACTAAGATGGTGATAATGCAAAGGTGTTAGCTACCAAAATCAAAATAATCTTCAACATAGTGCTGAATTTTTGTTAATTGTATTTACAATTGAGAGGGGGATCAGAGAAGGCATAATGTAAGAATAAATGGAATGAACAAAGAAAGCAAATTGACTTTTAAATTTCATAATGAGAAAGAAATGTCTTCTGAAACAAGACAAGACTGAAAGATTCACAAGTTGGAGATTTTAATATCTTTATTGAAGGCATTGAAGGTAGATAGGATATTGCATTGATTACTCATTACTGTCACTTTATTTTTTATTATCTCCTTTCTACTAGCACTGGGTTAAGTTTACTTATCTATTTCCTTAAGGTGTAAAGTTTGGCTGTTCATTCTACTCTTTTTAAAAATTATTTATTTATTTATTTACTAGCAAGGAGAGAGAGAGAGAGAGAGAGAGAGAGAGAGAGAGAGAGAGAGAGAGAATGGGTATGCAAGGGTCTCTTGTCACTGCAAATAAACTCCAGATGCATGTGCTACTTTGTACATCTGGTTTTACATGGATACTGAGGAACAGAACCCAGGACATCAGGCTTTGCAAGCAAGTGCCTTAACCACTGAGCAATCTCCAGCCCCTACTCTTCTAATATAGATGTTTAAATCTATAATTTTTCTCTTTGGGACTTCTTTTACTACATCTCACAAGTTTTTAGTATGCTCCTTTCATTTTCAAGTATTTTCTAATTATCTTTGTGGCTTCTCTGACACATTGTTTACTGAAGAGTGCTTTTTTTCTTATTTGAGGATTTTCCAATTTTTTTTGCATTTATTTCTAGGTTCTTCCCATTTTCATAATCAATTATACTTTGCTTGTTTTCAATGTTTTAAAGTGCATTAATACTTGTTTGTAACCTGACCTATTTGTCTTTCCTGGAGAGTGTTCCACATTTACTTAAGAAAAAATACAGATCCTGTTGTGTAGCATTATTCATAAGTCTTCTTAGACCATTTGTTTTATGTTATTTCAATCTGCATTTTCTTCTTGATCTTTTGTAATGCTGAATTGTATAAATTACTGAAAGTTAGATATTCAAGTATCCAAGTTTTATTTTATTTACTCTTCTCAATTCTATCATTTTTTGTATCATATGTTTTATTTTTGTAATGTTTGGTCCATACTGTTTCAGGATATTAGCGATGTGGATAGGGCTACATGAAGATGAAGACATAAAAGGAGGAGATAGCATCTGTAAAACTGGAAACCCTCACAATAACTGGCTATATGTTACAGTAGAGTATGTGCAAGAAATATCAAGTCCATGATACATGAATGTGAGACAGGTGGGGGCTATATAAATGGCCTATGAAGGACCACAAGGCTCATGACCCAACATTTCTTGGGTGCATGCCTTTTCCATCTCCATAGCCTACTCCCATTCTCAGGAAAGCCTTTTTCTTTCTTAATAAACTATCTCTATTTATATTACCTTACTGAGGGCCCTGGCATAATTTCTTATTCTGACACACCAGAACTTGAAAACATCAGTGGGCAGTGGGTGCCCTTCAAACTTACTCTGTTTTTGAATTTTAACTGGCACTGCCAGTGAGGAGGTGAAGAAATCACTACAATTCACTTTCCTTGGGCACTTGGAAACCTTATATTAATGTGAAAGCATGTCTTCCTTTTCATCACTGCTTATGGCACCCTTGGTTGGAGGGTGAAGTTATGCCTAGAACCTATCTGGGGCCCTACCAGGACATAACCTGATACAAAGAAGTGTTCACATTGGCTGGTACCTGTGCTGGTCTGGCACATTGAGATTGAGAAACTAGTGGCCCAGGGCTAAGATGGATGGATCTGAGCCACTGTGGTAAATTAGCCAACATTCACCAGCCACTGACCAACCAGGATGGCAATGCTTGTTTGGCTGCTCTCAGTCCTGTGTCCCCACACCTTCCTGGGCTACCATCATTCACTCACCCATTTCCATTCCTCATTTCTACACACTGGCCACGATGACAAGAACAGCAGACTCAGAAGAGGCCTCAGGCCCAGTATTCAGTCACATACCCTTCAGAGGTGGACTCTACATGAAAAGTCTTAAAGCCCTCCTTAAAGCCTTAAAATCTAGCAGCCCCTATCCAGTTGGTGGTCCTTCCAAATACCTTCCAAGCTTACATTTATTTCACTACTGATATAATATATGAAGGGGACCAGGATTTAGAGATTTGAAGTCTGCAATGTCATCTCATTGAGTTCAAAGGTTAAAGAGCGAGACATGAGCAATGGCATATAGCCTAGGATGGTGAAAATGCAAATTTAATGCTGCCTTGTCTTCCCATCCATCCAATGTCCTATTTCTCTGAGAAATAATAGCTGTAAGTCAAGTTTGAACAATGGGCTGAGTTCCCTCCCTAGACTTCCAGTTAGCTCTGCTTTATTTGTTCTCAACTCCTTCTGTAGATAATGTTATTCCTAGGGGTATAAGGAGAATTCCCAAAATTAAAAATAAATTCTCTTGAACATCAGTTCTGAATTTAAAAAAAGCTCTGCCCATTTACACTGAAAATAGAGTGACAATGAAAACAAAAGGGCCAATGCCATCCATATAAGCAAGTCTCTTCTCTGAATCTATCAACCTCTCATCTTAGGCTTTATTTTTGTTGTTGTTGTTGTTGTTCATTTTCACATTCATTTTGAACTGCTTAGGAAAGATCATATTCTACTCAGGTAAAAGAAATAGCACAGAGATGTTCATAGTGGTGATTTGTATTCAATATTTTAGGTGGAAGAGAGAAGGGAGGGAGCAAGTAAGAGAAAGAAAACATAAGCAATTGCCAGTGAAAGGTAAGTCTAAGAGCTTTAGCACACAACACAATGTATTTTACTCACCCATAGCTGTGCCAGGCTTACATGATGACTCTTAGGAAGCAGACAGGCAAGAAGGGCTCTCTACCTGTCTTATCTGAGGACTCTATCTATCTATCTATCTATCTATCTATCTATCTATCTATCTATCTACCTCACTCTTAATAGTTCACTCTTCTTAGGATCACCAACAGAAATTTGCTTTGAGTTACCTTGGACTCCTCACTAGGATGGAGCTAGAGATGTAAAAAGTTTGCTTTTTTTCCTTTTTTTTTCAAGGTAGGACCTCTGTAGTCCAGTCTAACCTGGAATTCACTTTGTAGTCTCAGGGTGGCCTCAAACTCACAGTGATCCTCCTACCTCTGCCTCCTAAGAAGTCTGATCTTGAGAACCTAAAGACATAGAAACTGATGTTTATGCTGTAACACTGTCTGGTCTCAGTACAAGTTAGTTGGGTGATTAAGAAATTTGGCTCAAGGAGTACCCAGGTTGCTTCCTTTGTGGGTGAGTTCTTGGTTACCCTCTCCCAATCTCTCCATGGGACCTCTACCCTCACCCAGTGGAGTCACTGCTACAGGTGAGTGAGGTCCTGGTCAGTCCATCTGCCCAATCTTGTCTAAGATGGCCCCAGTGGTGTGAGTACTACTGTGGGAAATGTTCTTAACCCATCATCCAAAGTTCCCACATGTCCCTCTGAGTACGAGTTCCCAGACCAACCCCATAATGTGTCCCACTGGTTGTGTTCCTGGTCCCTACCCCAAACCTGTCAGTGTGTCACTCTGGGTAACTAGTGAAAAAACCACTGTGAATGACTTCCTGGTCCCACCAACTCCAACCTCATGTTTTCCTATTTCTCACTGCCCTGCCTCTGAGGAGAAAGTCCCTATTGTTCAGAGCCATCCCGCAACTCACCCACATCTCATCTCTCTTCAGTAACCTGATTGAACTAAGCCCCTGCAAATGAGTTCCTCATTCTTAACATCCTCTCCCCTGCATACAAGTCACTTGTCCAAGTAGCCAACCCTCCCCACCCACAGTTAGTAGGAGAGCCCATAATCCCAGTCTTCCCTGCATAGCCTTGTAAACCCGACCTCTCTCATGTGACCCCAACCTCTGTCCCAGTTTGTGACTCTCCTACAACATTACTACTATCTTCTGTGAGCCACAGCATTCTCACCAAGAAAAACAGAATAACAGAAGATGGGCAAACCCCAACACAAAGCAATAACACAAAAAAGACAAACAAAGCAAGATATCTCCATCAATAATGCGTATTATGGGCTATAAAGATGGCTCAATGGTTAAGATGCTTGCCTTCAAAGACTTACAAACTGGGTTTGATTCCACAGGACCCATGTAAAGCCAGATACACTGCCCATTCATTTCCCTTCTCTCTCTCTCTCTCTCTCTCTCTCTCTCTCTCTCTCTCTCTCTCTCTCTCTCTCTCTCCCTCTCTCTCTCCCTGGAAATAAATTTAAAAATATTTTTTAAAATGTCTACTACACAACGGTGACAAACACTATGGTCACTGAAATCTCATCAAAACAGAAATCCAGAAGCTCCAGAGGATTCAACACTAAATTGGATTCCTAACATGCCCACCAAGGCTCAAGTGACATTGCAGATGAAGGGACAGAAAGATTGCAAGAACCACAGGGTGGGTAAGATTACCCTGATAAATGGTCCCCCCCCTCAGAGACTGGCTGAGGCCTTCAGGACCCCACAGTGAATACCAATTACACCATTGAGGTGGGCCCTCGGTGGAATGGGAGTTGGAGAGACGGGATATAAGATTATAATATTTAATAAAATATAAAATAAAATTTAATTTAAAAAATAATGCCTATTGGCTGGAGAGATTGCTCAGCGGTTAAGGCACTTGCCTCCAGTGCCCAAGGCCCTGGGTTCAATTCCCCAGGACCCACACATGCCAGACCCACAAGGTGGTGGCCCTGGTGTGCTCTCTCTTTTCTCTCTCTCTCTCTCTCTCTCTCTCTCTCTCTCTCTCTGCTTGAAAATGAATAAATAAAATATTTTTTAAAATAATGCCTATTAATAGAAGAGGCCTCCAATGAGAGCTATTAAGAGAAAATTTCAGACAAAGAATTTTAAAGAATGATTATGATAAATATATACAATAAACTTTAAGAGTACATGACTAAAATCTTTGACAAAATAATCCAAAGTAACTCAAACAATCAAGTGAAAAACTCAACACACTCATGAATGAATTCAAAGAATGTGAATAAACACCTGAATGAATTCCAAGAGAACATAATCAACTAAATGAAATGGCAATGTCAAAGCAAGACAGGAAAAAGGAACTCCATAAAGAGATGGGCTGAAAAATATGAAAATGAAAAATGGGTTTGAATAAAAAGCTCACTGGAAAGCCTTACCAATACAAAAGAACATGTGGAAAACAGAATATCAAGACTTGACGACAAAGTAGCATAAATACATTATGAAGTCAAAATCAGTGACAAGTTCAAATAAGTGTATGAACAGAACATGAAAAAAATCTAGTACACCTTGAAAAGACCAAATGATCCAATTATGGGCATACAGAAAGGAAAAGAACATCAAGCCAAAAGCATACACAATATTTTTAATAAAATTATAGAAAAAAATTCCTAGATCTAGGGAAAGAGGTCCATTAAGGTACAAGAAGCATACAGAACACCAAATAGAGAGGACCAGAAAAGAAACTTTCATCCATGTCATATTATTCTCAAAATACTGACTACACACAACAAAGAAAGAATACTGAAAGCTTCAAAACAGAAACATCTCATCACATATAAAGGCAAGCCCATCAGAATAATAACTGATTATTCAATAGAAACTCTTAAAAGCAAGAAGGGATTGCAATGATGGATTTGAGACATTAAAAGACCACAACTGCCAACCCAAACTACTATATCAGTAAAATTATCTCTCATGATAAAAGCAGCATAAAAGGAAATATGATCACCAAGCTAGCCCTACAGAAGATACTAGACAGGATACTGTATAGTGAAGAAAAAATAAACATACTTAGGAGGCTACAGGAGGGAAAAAATAATCATCACTAGAATACTTGTTAAGTAAATGAAGACCGTGAAATCACTAAGCCCCACAAATCATCATGATGGCCTCACAACATTTAACTCACAACATTTCAATAATAACTCTGAATTTTTTTAAAATTTAATATTTATTGTCCATAATGAGTTACATTATTTAGTGGGCAAACCATGCGTTGTTATCCCAACTTCCCCATTTCTCCCCTCCCCATCCCTGATCAGTTGTATATCCTCCTCCGTGGGCTGTCTGTATTAGTCCTTGTGGCAAGGGATCCTGTATATCTTAGTACTCATCCCGGTCTTCCTGGCCCAAGTGTGTTGTTACTGATGGGTGCCATGCCTCCGGACAGTCTCCCCCACCATGGCTCTCACAATCTTTCCACCCCCTCTTCCGCTCAGTTCCCTGAGTTGTGGTAAAGGACTCAACTCCCCAATCAAAAGACACAAAGTAACAAGCTTGATTAGAAAACACAATACATCCTTTTGCTATCTTCAAAACATTCCTCTCACCATTAAAGACAAACATAGTCTTTGGGTGAAAGGAAAAAGATATTCCAAGTAAATGGAACTATGAAACAAACAGATATATCTATACTGATATCTGACAAAATAGACATGGAAACAAAACTCATCAGAAAAGAAACAGAAGGCCACTTCATACTGATCAAGGGAATAACTCAACAAGAAGACATCATAAATCCTAAACATATAACGCCAAACACAGGTGCACCTGATTTTATAAACAAAATCTACTTCATATAAAGTCAGTGATAAATACCAACACAATAACAGTGAATGATTTCAATACTCCGCTATCACCAATAGACAGGTCATCTAGGCAGAAAATGAATAGAAAACAATGGAATTACATGATACCATAAATCACATGGACCTAACATGTGCAAACAGCTTTCCATGCAAACACCACAGAATACACATTCTTCTCAGTAGCCTAAGGAACTTTCTCTAAATAATAGATTACATATTGGGCCATGAAGCAACTCTTAACAAATTTAGGAAAATTGAAATAAATCCTTGCATTATATTGGACCACACTACAAAAAAGCAAGAAAGTAGCAAAAGAAACAACAGAAAGTACACAAACTCCTTGGAGATTCAACAACACATGATTGCACAATGAATGGTTCATCAATGAAATCATGAAGGAAATTTTTAAAAATCCTAGAACTGCTGGCTAGAGAGATTTCTCAGTGGTTAAGGCACTTGCCTGCAAAGCCTGATGACCCAGGTTTGATTTCCCAGTACACACATAAAGCCAGATGCACAGAAGGGCACATGCATCTGGAGTTTGTTTCCAGTGGCTGGAGGCCCTGCTGTGCCCATTCTCTCTGTCTGTCTCTCTTCTATCTCTCTCTGCTTGCAAAAAAATAAATTTCTTTAAATTCCCTAGAACTGAATGAAAATTAAACAAACTAAAACCTATGGCTCACAAAGGGAGGCAATCCTAAGAGAGAAATTTATAACTCTAAATGCCTTCATTATGAAAATAGAGAAAATTCAAGTAAATAACTTAATGATGGACCTAAGATGTACAAGTAACTCAAAAACTTAGCAATAGAAAATCAAATAACCTGGGGTGGAGAGATGGCTTAGCATCTAAGGTGTTTGCCTTCAAAGAAGAAGGGCCCAAATTCTATTCCCCAATGCCCATATAAAGCCAGATGCACAGGGTAGCACATGTGTCTGGAGTTCATTTGCCCTGACATGCCCATTCTCTCGCTCATTCTCTCTCTCTCTCTCTCTCTCTCTCTCTCTCTCTCTCTCTCTCTCTCTCTCTCTCTCTCTCTCTCTCTCTCTCTCTCTCTCT
>PVHP010040268.1:0-15950 GCA_004024765.1 Zapus hudsonius | reverse complement strand
TGAAGAAAATATTTTTAAAAATTAATTAAAAATTAATATTTAGTAGGAAAAAGAAAAAAAATCCTTCCTATTTGTCTTCTGGTCTTTTACGCTCATGCATAGGCACATAGGCTGGTTTTCTGGAGTCTGTTTTCCTTACTAATAAAGGTTAAAGCTTTCCCTGGTTTCATTTGTAGACTCTTATTCTCAAGCCTGAAATTTCTGTATGGTTAATTCCTGAGTCATCTTTATTAGGCTTAACTTTTTATTGCTGATAATTTAGCTCATTACTACTCTTAGAGGACATACTGTGTTGATTTCAAATGAGCTCCATTTTTTTCTAAGCAATGCAATTTTAACTATAGATGTATATTTTAATACTTCTACACTGCTTCCCAATTTGTGTTATAGATTTATTCATAGAATCTTTGACTTAAAATTTTAGACAACTGATTCATGAAAGTTAACACGAATATTTGAGATGCAAATGATATTTATATTATGATAACTATGCAAAAATGAATTATCTCTTCACAAAACTGAGATAATCCATTTTCTTTGTATACGTCATCTGAACATATCCATATGGTACAAGATGAGAATAGCAGCTTGTTCAGTACAGGAATAGCTATACCTAGAAAGACTTCATTTTGTCTTGAGTAAACAGTATATATTTAGAGGCACATTTTATTACATATGATGAAATTTTAGTAGAACTCTATGTTTTGGTTTCTAAGCTATTAAAAGAATGAAAACAATAGTTGTGATTTCTCTAACATCATAGGCTAATTAAGTTAAAATGAGTTTGGTCTAATTACATGTATGATCTTCTCTCTACTCCTATTTCTGTCAGATATTTAAAGTAAAACAGAATGCAACAGCTGCTGGATTGAATTATATAGTATTCTATCATGTATTTTCCTTGGAGAGTATAATTTACTCTCACGTAGAATTCATTGTTCATTTCAGTGCCTGCTTTGTGTGATGTCAGACTTGGCATAAGGGATGCTCAGAAGCCCAAGATAAAGTCTTTATACCACAAGAAGAATTCATTATCTAATAGACAACTATACCTATAATAGATATGACTCCTGGGTTAAAAAATTATAAACATTCTAAACCCATGCTTAAATTTGGGGAATATATATTGTTATTATTTCTTTAATTCAGTTCAAGTAACTACTTGGGGACAAATATTAAACCACATTCTGGGATTATACTTAGATAAAAGGATCACATAATCCTTTCTTACTCTGTAATGAAACAGAGATATTAAACAGATGCTTAGGAAGAGAACACTAAGCTTTAGGACCAAGAAGTAGTAGATATTAGGACATATGCTTATGTGATATTGAAGAACTAGCTGTACGTTATTGAAATCAAATACTGTTGTGCCACTTATATATGAAAAATTGAGTACTCGTTAAGCACATATGCATTATACAACTAATATTTAATAATAATATATCACTGATCAAGTAATGCTATCTCTGACCAGGTTAAATTGTTCAAGTAATACTTCCCTACAGCAGATGTTTCTCCAGTGTAAATAGCTAATCATTTCTCGTGATGAAACATAGTTTCAAGAGTCAAGTGAAGCCTTTCTGCTCGCCAAAGAGGCTGTTAAGGATCTAGCCCATGTTTTCTATAGAGTCTCTTATGAATTCATAAAAACTTCTCTTGCTCTTTATTATAAACTACTACCTTTGCATTATTTATACTGTGTCCACACCATCCTTATCTACATGCTGCTTATTAACCTAAAGTATTACCCCATCACTGTGACCTCTGGAGATTCATTTAGAAAAATCCAACCTTTATTTAAATATTCCTCTTCCAGTTAAGTATCCCAAGCTATGCAATGTTTATATAACCTCTTATACTAGCCTATTAAATTCTGTGTGTTATGTGTTCCTTAAAGTGTGGCTGTACCTTATCTAATTTTGTACAGTCCATCGTGTATAATAGATTCTTGATTCAAATTATATGAGTATCTTGCCATATAGAAAAAATGGTGGATCATTTTTCATTTTCTATCAAATGTGTAGGAGGAGTAGACATCAGGTTTGATATACTACTTTTATTTTTTTCTCAATTTTTCAAAGTAAATGGAAAACTTCAAATCTACAAACTGCCCTTTAATATTTTAAATCCAAGTTCTAGAAAGAATAAGGGGTAAACAGATAATTCTTCATTAAATATTTATTTAAAAATATTAAGTCATGAAATCTTTAGATATAGTGTGTCTTCCAAAGAGCCCACAGTCTGGTTCATATCAACAGCTACTAGCCTTTCCTGTTGAGAAACTGGGTATCACTGCTGTTTTTACTTGAAGTCTTAACTGAAGGAGACATTACATCTATAGCTATGTTTCTCTCTTTCTCTCTCTCTCTCTCTCTCTCTCTCTCTCTCTCTCTCTGTCTGTCTCTTTCTGTGCTCATATATAGTCACTGCATTGTTAACATCACTTTCTAGAGAAATTTTACTTTAATTTCCAATAATTCTAATTTGTTTCACTTTTACTGAATCAAACTCATATAGGTAAAATTAATCATTTTCTTAAAGTAAAATAAAGACCATATTCTATGAAAGTTATCATTATAATAATTAAATATGACACTCAGAATAATTTATAGAGCACTTTTAAAACATTTATTTAAGAGAAAGGAGAAGAGAGAGAGAGAATGAGCATGCCAGGGCCTCTTCCCACACTGCAAATGAACTTAGATGCATGTGCCACTTTGTGTATCTGGTTTTACATGAGTACTGGGAAATCAAACCCGGGCCTTCAGGCTTTACAAATAAGTTAACTTTAACCACTGAGCATTCTCTCCAGCCTTGTAAAGCACAATTTTTTTTTGGGGGGGGGTTCAAGGTAGGGTCTTGCTTTAGCTCAGGCTTACTTGGAATTCACTATGTAGTTTCAGACTGGCCTTGAACTCACAGAAATCCTCCTACCTCTGCCTCCCGAGTGCTGGGATTAAAGGCTTATCCCACCATGCCCAGTTTAAAGCATTTTCATATCAGCACTTATTTTGTGTTTCAGAGCATTATTTTTCATTTCAGCAAGTACACCAAAGGAACATACTGTGTGCAATGTGTAGGCTTAGTATAGGATTTTCTACACTGAATCTGCAATGATATTAATTAATTGGTACATTCCAGGCACCTTTCTAACCTTCTTTTTAGTGGGTGTGAAAGGGTTCATTTGTAAGAGATATTGCTATACTGACAGCATTTTATTTTTTTCTTCTGGAATCTCAACAGCAATTCCCATGTTAGAGGCATTCCCAGAAAGGTTGTCAAAGCATTTCCACCCACACTCTGAATATCTAACAGGGCTTGACCCATTTCCCCCTTATTAACGAGGCTGCATGCACACCAATTGAGAAAACCAGAATAAGAGCTAGTCTGTGATGGAACTTTAAACATTTGACTACCTGTGTGCAAGAAATTATAACAAATTCAAATTCATCTTTCTCTCTTCCTATACATGTACTAGCAGTCTAAGGTTTTCACATTAAGAACTCACATCTGTTCACTATGGTGATCTCTCTCTAGTTCATTGCCATACTTCATCTTACCATCAGTGTCTTGTGATGTCGTTGACCTCCGGTCTTCATTTATTTGGAAGCTTTGGTTTTCCTCCTCCCTGGACTGTATATTCTGAAACTCATCTACCAGTTACTTCTTTTCTTCTAATATGTGTTCGTTTTAGGGCTCATTCTATGGGTTCCTTTGCAGTTTATCCTCATTCCCTCAGCAGCAGTCTTAAAATTCATCAAAACATTGATGGTCATTTATAATTCTCTCCCTCCCTCTCTCTCTCTCTCTCTCTCTCTCTCTCTCTCTCTCTCTCTCTCTCTCTCTCTCTCTCTCCTGGCATGCTAAGCAGTCGCTCTACCACCTTCAGCCTGGGCACATTAATCTGTAAAGAGCTTATGTTTCTAAAAATGTATGAACTCCCCCAAAACAAACCATAGTTCTCTGTTCTTTACAATCAAATTGTGTTTCTTGAATTTAACAGGTTTAGTACTCTACATAATATGTATTAAAATTATCATAGAGTGAAAGTGAGCTAAAAATGAGTTCCAGATAGCAAACATTAGTTGAAGCTAAGTTATCCAGTATTATTTCTACAAATATGAAAATAATGAATTCTTTTTTATAAGCTCATGCATGAGTACACTATGATTTCTTTTTTTTTTCACTATGATTTCTTATACTACTTGCTGCAAATACACACCAGATGGACTGAACTCAGGCCACAGGCTTTGCCTTTAGCCACTGAGCCATCTCTCCAGCCTCTGGAAAAAATGAATATTTCAAAAGAAGAAAGATTTTTCTATCAAATCATAGAGATACCTTGTACTTTTCTTTATTCTGAGTTTGCTTATCCACTACATTATTAGTTTCCACATTCATCAGTAACTTTTCTGTGTCCTAATAGAGAGAAAATCTGGCTTTAAAAATATTATAGATTTTTTTGGTGACCTAATTAAATATTCAATTTTATTTATTTTTTTTTAATTATCCATAATGAGTTACATTATTTAATGGGCAGACAATAAGTTGTTATCCCCCATTCCCCAGTGCCCCTCTTCCCCATGCCTGATCGGCTGGATATCCTCCTCCTTGGGTAGTCTGGACCAGTCCTTGGGGCAGGGGACCCTGGATAGCCTAGTATTCAGCCCGGTTCTCCTGGCCCAAGTGTGTTGTTACTGAGGGGTGCCATGCCTCTGGATAGTCTCCCCCACCCAGGCTCTCACAATCTTTCCGCCCCCTCTTCCGCTCATTTCCCTGAGTCATGGTGGGTGAGTATTAAGGCTGTTTTATTGTTGAGATCTTAGGGGGGTCTCTGTACTTCTGGATTAGGTTTTGTCAAAAATGATTGGTGTCTGTCTCCTTGGTTTATCCTTTGTTGGCCGATTGGCTCTGAGTCACTTGTTCATCTCATCATTCTCTGTGATATTCCATAAGGTTCCTCCATGGTATGTCAGGGGTGACTCATCTCTTGTCAGGATGTCAGTTATCGGCCTGAAGTTCATTGGTAGGGTAGGATGAGCCACATCTCTCTTGCTGGATTCTGAAAGATACAAGCAGAGTCTCCATCGGAGAGTGAGATCAGTATAAGTTAACTGAGATACACATTTTTGAATTGGCTAGATCCTACTTTTAGTAGACTCTGGTTCAATCTCTCGCATGGTGCCTCACTCCTTGGGGGCCTAAAATTCCGGCTCCCAGTCCATATTGCCCTAAGTCCCCAGTTCCAGTTGAGGGCTCACCTCACTAAGTGGAGTGTTTGGCCGAATTTAAAAGCTGTTGATTGCCTACCCCAGGCTTTGGCTCCTCTTTTGCACAAGTGATCCATTCCTGGTTCGCTGTTCTTTCCCAGAAGGAAGTGTGGTTAGCCTACTCATGGCAACAGGCTGTGTTCCATTCCAGTGATCTGTTTGCTCCAGCTGTCACTAACCAGCTTCCACTGGCAGCTTATGCAGTGCCTTCCAGCACTGCACTAACTACCATCTGGGGGCTGGATATCATTCTGGGCCTCGAAGGGTCTCTCGATGCTGATCAATGGCTTTCTTTGGTTTCTTCAGCAACAGGGTTTCACCTCCTGCCTAGGGTGGGCATGCAAGAGCCTTGACAGAATCCTGTCTTGTTTTTGGGACCTTATAGGTCACTTTGGTCAACAGCTCAGTGAGGAAAGGAGCCAGTGGCTGGGACTAGGGGTTGTCAGACTGATCAATTTTCACAGACTTAGACTCTCTCCCCTACTACTCATGGTCCCTCTTGCCAGAAGACACCCACTACTTACTCAATAGGTTATATTGTGCATGTGAGGATTTTATGGTTTTGAACCCAATTTGGTTTAGCCTCATACTTAAGCCACTCCCCCCATCCTTTTCCCTTCATTCATAACCCCTCACTTCTTACTACTAGTCTGCGTAGACTTTACAGTTAGCCTGGTTAAGGGCCGCATATGAGGGAGAATATGCAGTGTTTGGCTCTCTGTTCTTTTGAGAGATCACTTAGTAGGATCTGCTCTAAGTCAGACCATTTTCCCCTAAATTTCAATATGTCTTTTTTCCTTTCAGCTGCATAGAATTCCTTGGTGTAAATATACCAGAGTTTCGTTATCCATTTCTCCATGGAAGGACATTTTGGTTGATTCCAATTCTTGGCTTTTATGAATTGGGCTGCTATAAACATGGTTATACAAATGTCTCTCTCTCCTGAGAAGTGACATCTTGCAGGTAGATACCTAATAGAGGGGTAGCTAGGTCCATTGGTAGCTCTATGTCCATTCTGTTGATGAGTCTCCACAGTGCTTTCCAAAGCGGTTGAACAAGCTTGCAATCCCCCCAGCAGTGAATGAGAGTTCCTTTATCCCCACATCCTCGCCAGCAATTATTGTTGTTTTTTTTTTATGATTGCCATTCTTACTGGAGTAAGATGGAATCTCATTGTGGTTTTTATTTGCATTTCCCTGATGCTTAAGGATGCTGAGCACTTTCTCAGGTGTGTAAAGGCCATATGAGTTTCTTCCTCTGTGAATTCTCTGTTGAGATCAGTGCCCCACTTTGTGAGGGGACAGTTTGAGTTTTTGTTATTAGTTTTTTTGAGTTCTCTGTAGGTTCTGGAAATTAGGCTTCTGTCTGAGTTGTAGCTTGTGAAAATCATCTCCCAGTTTAAAGGGGGTCTATTGGCTCTAAGAACGGTGTTTTTGTCGGTACAGAAGCTTTTAAGCCTGATCAAGTCCCATTGGTTAAGTGATTGTTGCATTTCCTGGGCTACTGGAGATTTGTTCAGGAAGTTATTCCCTACTCCTATCTCATGTAGGGTACCTCCTATTTTTTCTTCTAGGGTGTTTAGGGTTGTATGGTTAATGTTGAGGTCTCTGATCCATTTGGAGTTGATTTTTGTGCATGGTGAAAGAAGCGGATCTATTTTCATTTTTTTTACACGTGATTATCTAATTTGTCCAGCACCAATTGTTAAAGATGCTATCTTTAGGCCAGCATACATTGTTGGCACCCTTGTCGAGGATTAAGTAGCTGAAGCTCAGAGCAGATACAGATACTAAACAATCCTATCACAATCGCAGAGATTGAATCTGTGATCAAGAACCTTCCCAAACAGAAATGCCCAGGTCCAGATGGTTTCTCAGCTGAATTCTACCAAACCTTCATCATAGAACTGAAACCTCTCTTTTTGAAGCTTGTCAGGGACATAGAAAAAGAGGGTAGGCTCCCAAACTCTTCTATGAAGCTAGCATAGCCCTAATTCCCAAACCAGGCATGGATACAACAAGAAAAGAAAACTACAGACCCATATTCCTCATGAACTTAGATGCAAAAATCCTAAACACAGTTCTAGCAAACCGAATACAAAGCCACATCAAGTCTATTATCCACTCTGACCAAGTTGGCTTTATCCCAGGGATGCAGGGATGGTTCAACATATGCAAGAAGATAAACATAATTCACCACATTAATAAACTCAATCATAAAACCACGTGGTCATCTCAATAGATGCTGAGAAGGCCTTCGACAAAATTCAACACCACTTCATGTTCAAAACCCTGGAAAGAATAGGCATTGATGGCCTATACCTCAATATGGTAAAGACAATATACAGTCCTCCTAAAGCACAAATCATTCTCAATGGGGAACGACTCAAGGAGTTCCCTCTTAATTCAGGAACAAGACAGGGGTGTCCACTCTCACCACTGCTCTTTAACATAGTGCTTGAATTTCTAGCCCAAGCGATAAGACAGGAGAATAGCATAAAAGGGATACAAATCGGAAAGGAAGAAATTAAACTCTCTCTCTCTCTCTTTGGATTTTTTTTTATAAAAAGGTTGCACACTTAGACCCACTCTACCCTTCCCCAGATCTGCTGAGGGGCTTCTAAGGTGGGGTTATTGGTATTCGTTGGGGGACCAAGAGACCTCAGTCAGTCTCTGCAGGGGTGGGGAAACCCCTCGTCAGACTATTCCCACCCACCTTCAGGCTCTTACATCCCCAATGCTCCCTGAACTTTGATGGACAAGATAGGGATCCGATTTAGTGTTGCTTTGTCTGTGGACTCTGTATCTCAGTTTTCAAAACATTTATTTGCAAGGGGGGAGAAAGAGAGAGAGAGAAAGAGAGAGAGAGAGAGAGAGAAGAAGAAGAAGAAGAAGAAGAAGAAGAAGAAGAAGAAGAAGAAGAAGAAGAGATAAATACATACAGAGAAAGAGAAGAGGTACAGAAAGAATGGGTAGATTAGGACCTCTAGCCACTGCAAACAAACTCCAGTTTCATATGCTACTTTGTGCATCTGGCTTTACATGGTTACCGGGGTATCCAACCTGGATCATTAGGCTTTGCAGACAAGTGCCTTAACTGCTGAATCATTCTCCAGCCCTGGATCTCTGTTTTGGAGGTTTGAGTGACCACAGTATCTGTTGTCCTTTCCCTGAAACTGGTTTCCAAGATAGCCATGAGGGCAGTATCCATGTCGCCACTTCCCCTGTAGCGACTTCTGGTCCCAGGAAAGTGAGGTGAATGTGACCATCTCATGGTAGACAGTCGGTTCTCTCTTCTTGATGTATTGGTGTATCCTCTTTTCTCTGTAATCTCCTCTATCTGTAAGATAGAACAAATTCTCCAATCAAAAGTGAGAACGATTTGAATAAAAAGGGATAAGCCTAGTTATTAGAGAGATATATTGATGTGTATGTCCACTCTTCTTTCTTAAAGAGAAGAGGAGGTTCTCTCCAGAGGCTCTTAATCCCCAGATTTTTATAGATTTCTTTAATTTTAAATGGCAGCATAAGTTTTAACATTTGAAGAATTAAGAACAAGCATTTTAGGATTGATTCAGTGATTTTTTTCCCCCAAACTGTTCTCCATGAAGCTGTGATGAGGGTTTTTGCAGCTTCTCAAGGAGGAGGGCTAGTCTAAACTGCAGCAGGACCTAATCCCATAGATTTTACACTTCATAAAGATTTGGTTAGTGGTAAAGACCTTATTCCCCCTATGGTTTTCCACACATCCTATTTCTTTAATAATTTTAACATTACAAGTATGCATTATTGAGTGAATACTTGGTCATTTGAAAAATAATTGTATGAGTTAAACTTTATGTCTCAAACTGTCCATATATATTTTTAGTAATTCCTTTAATACTTATTCAAGCACAGTGTTCACCTGTAGAAGTTTCATTATGATTAGAATTAGTTTCGTGATTTTTTGAGCCTTTTCTCTCTGCAATTCAAGTATAGAAAATGTTTGTTGTGGATAAAGTAGTCAAAGTGAAAATAATACCTAAACACAGTGTGTTTGTTTGCCTAAATTTGTGTCGCTGAAGACCATCTTGTTTAAAGCTGGTTTGGTAAAATGGGAATCTTTAATAAAATCCCATTAATTGTGAATTTCATTACTCCTTGTGAAAGGAAGACTGCGTTATTCTGCTTTTCTTGCTTTTTGCAGTATTCAAACCCCCTAATCTAGGATATCAGTATTAAAGATTAATTCAAACTAAGAATAACATTCCAGATCTGCATTGACCATTGAAAGCTCAACTATGTGTTATTTTACAGAGACCTTTGTCTGTTGTTTTATTTTGTGTTGCCCACACTGGCCTTGAACTCGTACACTTCTTGCCCTGGTCTCCTGAGTGCTGAGATTATAGGTGTGCACCACCATCACCAACTTCACCAGCCTTTTTAAGGTGAGAAGTGGTCTTTTATGCTTACCACACAGTGTACGTGGCTATATGTATTCCCTTGCTTAGATGCAGATCTCTCTCTGGTATTGCTTTTCTTCTGCCTTACACACTCCTCTCCTTCTGCATTCACTTGGTAAAAAGAATCTTTCAATCTTTCCATATTGCACAATATGTCTATGTGTTTGTGTTGTGCTTTCAAAGATATTTTTACCAGATATAGAATTCTAGGTTATATTTTCCTTTAGTTCTTCCAGCATGTTTCCCCAGCTGTCTTGTAGATTACATTATTTCTGACAAGTATTTTGTTATTTTCATATTTATTTCTGTGTATATAATGCATTTTCTGTATACTTTAGGATTGTTATTTATGACTGGGCTTATGCAATATGATTATGACTCTAGGTATAGTTTTCTTTGTGTCCTGTTAAGTTAAGATCTCTGGTAGTTTATAGCGTCTGGCTAGTATTCAGATTTTCTGCCCTCCTCTCCTTCAAGTGTACTACTACATATATTTGCTTATTTGACATTATCTTTCAACTCATAAATGTTATATTTTAGTGGTTTTCTCTTATATGTGTAGTTTATTTTGGATATTGTTATGATTTTTAACAGATTTTTTCTGTACTAACTAATCTTTGGTAAATCTCAAAATGTGTTTTTCATCTCAAGCATTGTAATTATTTTTAGAAGTTTGATTTTTAAATAGCTTCCATATCTTTAAACTTTCAGCATTTCTTCCAACTTCTTATACATATGGTATATCATTATAATTTCTCTGTGCCAACTCATTTTAGTATTTGTGTTCTCTCTGGACCTCTTACTATTGCCAGACTTTTCTCTTCACTCTAGGTTATCATCTTACTTTCTTCTAATGCCTCAAGATACTCAATTAGATACCAATAATTATGAACTTTACCTCTTTACATTTTGTATATTTTTCTGTTCTTATTGTGGACACTTAAGTCAGCATTTACATGTGGACACTTAAGTTTCAAATTATTAAAAATGAGGATAGCAACAATACCTGAAGAATTTTCTGAGATCGACAGAGATACTTATGACATACCCAGCCAACAGTTTTGTAGATAGTATGCATTCAACAGTTGGCAGTTAAAATAATGCCCAAGATTGTGTAGTTCTACATCATACCTTTCAAGTTTTAGCTGTTTCCTGCACCCAGCACTGTCATATATAAACATATCATGTCTGAAGTCTTATTGTCTGTGATCAGAAAGTTTATGCTTCTTACACTTCAGTATCTGTTGTTTTTAACTTGGTAGGTAGTTTGATAGCATTCATTAATAATGCAGTTATTTCTGTACTTGACTAGTAGGTAATGTCTATCATTATATACATAATGAGTAATTTAGCTTTCTTGCTCTATTATGCAGATAGTATTGTAGTGTGGTGTTGCATTCATTTGGCATATATATATATATTTCATAAGTTATTTTCTTGTTTTAAAACATGGCATTTCTTCTACATTATTTGTTTCATATATTTTCAGAAAATTGGGGGAAGAATAGCCTCATTATATAACTTCATGGGCTATATTCATGACTGATTCAGCAAAATTATTTATCCAAAGGCCAAAGCAACTTTCCCTTACTTCTTTTACTTTGTCCAGAAAATCACTTTGAATTCTCTTTTTCCCTTGCCAGAAAAAGCATCTTCTCCTGTTAACAGTGACCTCTGACTTGTCAGTAGCTTTCACAACATTTCTGCATCACTAATCAACTAGACCAGGTCAATCACCTGTCAGTTTCAACTCTTCACTTTCCTATCTACTTGTATTGGTTGTAGCTGTAGGTATACAGGGAGAATTTCAGGGATTTCTGCAGATATTTGGGGAAGTGGTTTTTTTCTTTTCATTATATTTTATTAGTGTACAAAGAATTAGGTTTGAAAGAATGATTCTTGAATCAATACAATAAGGTCTGTGTTTTTCTTTTATCCTTTAAACAAAGCTTTTCCTTCATCACCTCGTGAAATCTATCCTTTTTTCCCCCTGTTTCTTTATTTTGTTTTGTATTTTTCAGTGTTGGGTCTCACTCTTGCCCAGGCTGACTTGCAACTCACTCTGTAGCCCCAGGCTGGCTTTGAACTCTCATGATCCTCCTACCTCTGCCTCCAGAGTGCTGGGATTAAAGGCAAGTGCCACCATGCCCAACAAAATATATCTTATTTTTTGAGGGTCTGTGATTTATCTTACTATCCATTGGCCTTTCACTGCTGCATATTTCTGACATTTCTTCTAGCTACCGACATACTTAAAGCAAAATTGAATTGTGGCAGAATTATGGTCTTTCCTAGTCCACACTCTTAACTCACAATCTGAAGGAGAATTATCCCTTTTTTGGCCCAGTCTCTTGTTGCTGAATAAGAAACTATTTTGGACAAAATTTTTCTTTACTCTTTATGGAATAACCCTCTTGCTAGTAAATTTTACAATTAATATGTCTAGATTTGGGTTGACCCTGCCTTTAAATTAATCCCGAATTCACTAACTTTTGTATGAAGAGTTATCACATATCAATTTATTGTGGGAAAAGTCATCAGTTTTCTAATGCAGATGAGTCTTTGCTGCTGGGCTCTGAGGTTTCTGTGCCATACAGGTTGGGGGCAGGTTGCAACATTTCTCTACAATACCTCAGAAAATCCTCGGTGATTCACATATACTAAGTGACAGATGCTTCACAAGTCAACGTTGGCAATGGATCCCTAACCAGTCTTCACACCTTAATTCCATCAACTGCTTATTCTCCCAGTTCCTTGAATTTTCCTTCTGTTCTGACTGCCATTCATATACTCTGGACTCTAAAATTCCAGCTTGCGGCCTCTCATTCTGTGTCCATCACTATCTTTCCTTTCTGATCCATTCAAATCTCCTAGTGTGACTGGAGACCCTTGAGGTTCCCGACATGACTCGGTGTTCAGTAAACCGCAATTCTTTCACCATCTTATCATTCCCTTTGTGTCTTCACTTACCTTTCATCCAGCTGTATTCCAAGGTGAAGCACTCTGTCAATACCATTTAATTTCCATCCCCTTTCTACCTACATAGTGCCTGGAAAACCTTCCAAGTTTCATTAACCCCAGTCAATTCCTTATTCCATACTTCCAGCTAAACATTACTAGACAAGGTCCCATAAGTGTATTGGCTGGGTTTAATCTATTTCCCAAATTTTAAAAGTAGCAAAATCAGCTCCTACTTACTATATGCCAATTGTGTGCTAAGTGAGGTCTGATTGCTAAAGCTGAATTTAAAAAAATAGTACAACATGTGTGCCCTCGTTCAGCTAGAAGTACAATGTGAAAAAAAGGCAAGACAAGGTGTATTTTGTGAGTCCTGTTGTGAATGCTGTCCCACCCCTGCTCTGTCCTCCTCAGTGATGGCAGACTGCTTGTATTGTATCCCTGGTGCCTCCGAACACTTAATGGTTCTGATTCAGCATTTCTTCCCTGCAGCCCAGAGACCTTTTCCTGGCCAGGTTTCAGTGTATAATCTGTGACATGTGATCTGAATTTACCACGAGCAAGGTTCACTGAGGTCTCTGGGTACCAAGTCACTGACTCACCAATGCCTCTTACCAAGAATGCAGTGCTGATTTTCTGTGGCTCTAGCCATTCTCTCTCACTGAGAGGAGAACTCTCCAAATCTGTCAACCCCTCCAGGACAGACTCTATATTTTTCCTGTTCTGCTTTTCAAAATTTTCTATTTTTCTTTGCTGTTAGTCTGGATATTTTCAGCCATCACCTACCTCTTCTGAGAGCTGTTACCAGCTTCCCCCATTTCATTCTCTGGAACTTGAGGGAGAGAGACCATACTGATGTGTCATTTGCCATCTTGACATTCTCATCTTAGGATTTCTATGTCTTTAATAACCTTCGCAAATACATGAATTACCACATTCAGATATTGTTTTCAATGCTTTGTATTTCTCCTGAATTATAAGCCCTTAAATGCATAGGCTTGCTTCTTCTGAATATTCCTTATTGTGTGTATTAGTTAATTACGTGCTATTTCCAAGGGAAAAACTAAAGACACGAAATCCTGCTCCAGTTCTCCTATCATTGGAACAGATTTATGAATTTGAAGAAGAAACAAAATTTCCACAGATAGAAAACATACCTATGAAGAACTAGTTTTTTTTTTTAAATAAAGAAGACCATGAGGGCTACAGATTATGATGACACAGCCCTGTAATTATTTGGAGTCCCAAACCATGATAACTTGCTTTATTTCAAACACTTCCTTAATAAGAATATGTATCTGAAAATTCATTAACTTTTGCATTCCTGATGCTTTTCTTCCACGCCAGAAAATCAAGCTATAGTAACTCCCAATTAACCTAGACCTGCTTTTTCTCTAGCTCAATAAATAAACATCAACCTCCCTCCCCCCAAAAAAAAATTACCAGAGCTTCCCTTGTGTATAGTATGGTTATTTAAAATCAGAAGTCTAGATTCTATTGCTGATTATCTTATTCACTTTTCCCAGAACTCCCAGCAAGTGTAGTTCCCCTCATTGGGAACACGAGTATAGTTGTCCCCTGTTTCTTTGATGAGTACATTGAAAGAGACTCAGTGGTTGCTTACAACCCTGTCTGTAGTGTGCTATTTCCTGAATTACAGATTTAGGATAAAAAATAATCTCTTGGGCCGGAGGGATGGTGTTGTAGTCAGCTTTCTAGTTGCTGCGCAGAAAGAACCCAAACAAAAATGGCTTGTGGAGGAACGGGTTTATTAGGCTTCCAGAGTCGAGGGGAGACTCTATCTTGGCAGGGAAAACGATGGCATGAGCAGAAGGGTAGACATCACCTCCGCCACAGCACTGCAAACAGCGGCAGGAAGGTGTGCCAAACGCTGGCAAGGGGGAGCTGGTTTATAACCCCATAAGCCTGCCCCCAAAAACACAGCTCTAGCAAGGCTATAAAACCCAAACTGCCATAAGCTGAGGATCTATCAATCAGAACACATTCATTTGTTTGTGGGGGACACCAGGATCAAACCATGACAGATAACTCAGTGGTTAGGGCACTTGTCTCCAAAGCTCAACAACCCGGGTTCAATTCACCAGTTCCCATATAAAACCAGATTCACCAGATGATGATAATCCTGGAGCTCCTTTGCAATGGCAGGAGGGCCTGATGTGTCCATTCTCTCTTCTTCTCTCCCTCCCACTCTCTCTCAAATAAACAAATAAATAAAATACTTACTAAATGGGAAAAATAAGTGATTAATAACAATAGCTAATAATAAGATAGATCAGTTACAGAAACATGCTTTAGTAATGGTTTTGTGTGTGCCTTTTCCCAGATGATCGTAATTTACTGTATTCACCCTTCTTGTGAGGCGGTAAAATGATGAAACATCTATAAGATGACATGAATCAAGGTAAAGGACAGAAGTATTGTGACTTCAGCCAATCTTTTCTTTTTTTCCATATTAAGTATAGAAATTCCATTATCTTAAAGAAAGGACTTTCTTTGGCATACTTGAATTGTCAGCTTTATTAGTCATGTGACTTGGCGTGATTAAGTAAAATAAGGGCTATAGATACTATAATACCATAATACCATGACAGTGTCATGAGTGGTTAATATATACATTGTGTATATTCTTGAACAAGGAGATGATTCACCCCTTATACAGGAGAAAATGGCTAAGCATTTCATCATTACTCAGACAGTAAACCATTTAAAATTTATGAGTTATTTCTACAATGAGCCATTTATTATTTTCAGATAGCAATTGATCATGTGTAAATGAAACTGTGGAAAATGAAATGATAAATAGGTGGAAGGAGCTACTTAGATACCACGTGAGTCCAAAAATAACAGACAGAATCCTTCAAGTTTGAAATTTTTTATAAGTATTGAACTTTCAAGGTATGCTGATTTTGTGAATTAGAAATCAAATTTAAAGTCCTGTCTTATTAGGAACATAAAACAGGTTTCTGTAAGAGTACTAGAAGCAATTTATATTCTCCTTAGAGAACTTATTTATTGTTCATAATTAAATACATTTTATGAGCAAGTCTTGTGATGGTACCCCCATTACCCTCCTCCCTGTCTCCAATTGCTGGGGACCCTCCTCAGTGGGATTACTGTATCAGTGGTATTGGGGGTTATGAATTGTACAAGAAGTAGCCATTTTTTTCCCTTTGGGTGTTGTTCTTAAGGGGGAAATGTCTCTGGATATTCTCCCCCACCATGGCTCTTACAATCTTTCTGACCCCTCTTCCACTCAA
>PVHP010040267.1:0-15952 GCA_004024765.1 Zapus hudsonius | reverse complement strand
GAAGACTGGGATGAGTACTAAGATATACAGGATACCTTGCCACAAGGACTAATACAGACAGCCCACAGAGGAGGATATACAACTGATCAGGGATGGGGAGGGGGGGAATTGGGGAATTCGGGATAACAACGCATGGTTTGCCCACTAAATAATGTAACACATTATGGACAATAAATATATATTAAAAAAAAAATTTCATGATTGATTATGTTCAACATTTTGTTATTACCATAGTTGTATGCATTAAATAATGACTTCATCACAACTTACTCCAACTCTACAAATGATATTACCTAGTATTGTATAATGTGTGCCTTAAATTGTCCTGTATATTTTTATCCATTTCACAAAGCACAAAGAAACACATCATAAACACAGTCAAGTTTATTCGCCTGGAAAAAGTGATGGTACAGATTATCACAGATAATGTTCCCTTAAACCCTGCTTCACCAGATAATCTCCTGGTGTTCTTTATGTCATCTGCACAGGGTAACGATGAGGTAACTGAAAGTTCTGGGGTAAAGGCTGAGTATGAATTGGAGGGTGAAGTTTTCTGACAATTGATTCCTGTTTGTTTTAAGCTTCATTTTTCCAATGAGCTTCACCGTCAGTACTAAACCAAGTAAATGAAAAGTTGTTCATGAGTATTAAACGACTTGCAATTTTTAAAAATATTTTATTTATTCATTTTCAAGCAGAGAGAGAGAGAGAGAGAGAGAGAACCATGGCCACCACCTTGTGGGTCTGGCTTATGTGGGTCCTGGGGAATTGAACCCGGAGCCTTGGGCACTGGAGGCAAGTGCCTTACCCACTGAGCCATCTCTCCAGCCCGCAATTTTTAAAATATATATGTTTTGATTCCTTCACCTCCATTAGTGTGCACAAAATGGGAGGTTCTTAAAGGCTAGTTTGAGATCAAGTAGGGCAAGACCTTGGGTCTTGTTTAGCTTTTAAATTTGTGATTATTCATGATAGATGTAT
The DNA here is from genome assembly GCA_004024765.1 of Zapus hudsonius. Classification (NCBI taxonomy): domain Eukaryota; kingdom Metazoa; phylum Chordata; class Mammalia; order Rodentia; family Dipodidae; genus Zapus; species Zapus hudsonius. The sequence goes on along the minus strand of PVHP010040267.1, from coordinate 14,971 downwards.
ATGAAAAATCTAAGGGAAACTACAGGCCCTGGGGGAAGTCTTTGACTCAGTAACTCTGGTATCAAGACCTTGTGTTACACATTGTGTGAAAAACAAGAACACAAACATATTGAGTGTCTCAATGGAAAGGATTACGTTAAAGATTGGTATGAAAAAAGACTACATGGTTAGGTAACCTGGTGTGGGGGGTGAGTAGTCATTTAAAATTGACCAGAATCATAGCTTCCTCTAGAACACTGCCCGGAAGTCATTTGGGACTGGACTCCAATGTGTCTGTTGGAAAATAAGAGACCTTATAGAGCTATAATCATACATACTGTATTTTCTCTCAGATCCCAAATGGAGAAAGAGACTGGGAAGATGAGGCCAAAAGTGTGGAATTCATTCCAGGCCAGCACATGCTCTCTAGATCAATTGTGATGATCCATTTTAAAACAACAACAAAAAACTTTCTTTTTCTTTTCTTCCTAGAACAAGTATACTCTTTCTCTTGCCCCTTTCTTCTTCCTTTCCTATTGTATTTAGCTCTGTCTCAATCAGTCATAGTCTTTATTTATCATTTACTTTATGTCAACCACTATGTACTGAAGTGGAAATTAAAAATGTAATCCTAGCTTTTAGGAACATATAGGCCACTATATCGAAATGTTATTTCAAAGCCTAAACAGAAAAAAAAATCTCATTTGGAATGTGGTCACAAAGAAAGCATCACAGAGGATGTATAATGTTTTTAAACATTGAAATGAGAACAGAGATAAGGGTATATGCTTGCTAATAGGACAGTTTGAAAGGTCAAAAAGCTACACATAGAATAAGGCTTTTTATAGAATGTAAAAATAGATATTTAAGGTCCGGACTGCCTTGCACATTGTAAAATATATATATATATATATATATATATATATATATATATATAAAAAGATGAAATGTGTAATAAGATTTATACTTAATGAGATAACTGCTTGCTGGTTAATGGGTTGGATAATGCACTAAGACATTTATACTTAATCCTCAAAATCTTGGAACAAGCAATGGCTTATGTTGGATGTTATGACAACTGGTTAACACACCTGCATTTCTCCAAACGCGAGATGACAAAATGCTCTTCCAGACTTGTATTATAAGGAGATGCATCTAACTCATAATTTATTTGTTGCTCATCAATTTTATCTGTAGAGTATAAAACCTGGTTAATTTATTGATCCATCATGACTTTTTTCCACAAAATATTACATGTTTATTTAGTATATAAAGACCTATATGAAAATAGATCTATTATTATTAATTTATTAAGTATCAAGTTTGAATGAACAAGTCATGTGTTGGTACCACCATTTCCCTCCTCCCTTTCCCCCGTCCCACTGAGGGCCCTCCTCAGTGGGATTGCTAGTGTGCACCATAGGGCTGAGGGCTATGAGTTGTGCAAACAACAGTCAGTCATTGGGTGGGGACAATGCTTCTGGGTATTCTCTCCCACCATGGCTTTTATAATCTTTCTACCCCATCTTCTGTAAAATTCCCTGAGCCATAGTAGGTGAGTTTAAGTCCACCAGTTATGCATTTTTGGTTAACTTATCCTTTAAAAATGTTCATTCATGATATTTTATCTTGAATAACATACAGAAATCATAGACAATATGATAAAAAGTTTTGTTTAAATAGATTCAAACTACAAATTCAAGTAGGGAGCCCACTGAAGAACAGTGAATGCTCAGTCAGGCATTGGCTTGGAACTAAGTGACTAACCTCAGATCCCTGACTCTTCCACCACTCTGGGCCAAAGGTGGTAAACATGTCACTGCTGGGCTATTTTTTTTTTACATTGCTAATTTTCCTTATTAAGAAAATAATTCCTTAAAAATTTCTAAAGGATTGGGTTAGACATAATTTATTATTATGATAAATTAATAGGTATATCTGATTGTGATTTTCACTTAGGATATAAACACTAATATTTTGAATAAATTCTAATAAGTTGTTTGATATTGATAATACTTCCTAGACTATGAAATCAAACAATGTTAACATCTGAGCAAAGTGCTCCCATCCCCTTGGGTGTCATACTGTGTTTTCAGTGGAGGTTAATAGCAATTGTAACTTTCTCTTCTGATAAGAGTAGGTCTACATTTATTTTTGAAAATTTATTTTGTTTTATAACTAATTTCACATAATTGCATTAACAGCTACAGTTTTAAATGGAATCAATTCATAACTAATTGCTAAGACTCTATTCTCCTTCAGGCTAATAAATTTTTAACTGTGACATACTGTTATTTAATAAACTAATAAATGTGGGAAAGAGTGCAATGGGTAAGAACCTTATTTCCTGAAAATTCTTTGTTGCACACATTTATCTTGTATAATTACCACTTGGTGTAATTAATACTGTCCTGCATACGTTTATCTTTTCAGCAGAGAGAGGCTATTATTCTCTTACTAAGATGTGCTCTCTGCCTGTGGCAGTCAATTAAGGAAGATTTAAGGGGGAAAACAGAGAGAGAGAGAAACAATACTTTATGGTGTGACTACTAACCTTTCTGTAAATTTTAAAACCATTTACTTGCATACAATCATGCTGACACTGGGAGAGAAGAAACAGTCATGCTTTGAAGAAGAGTGAACTTTGGCATATGAATTGTACACAGTTGATATCATATCAAAACCTGGATCTCCTAAAAACCTTTACTTTGAAGCTGCAAAGATGAATATTTTCTTCAGAGGATAGACCATCTGGTGTTGTGATTAATATGAAATATTTAAGAAATATGTGAGCAATTGAATTAACTTTCTGTTACTGGGCTATGTGAAGATTATTTCTCATTTGACTTTCTTCTCCTCTTTGCCCAGTACTTCCTTACACGATATCTAGACAGATGGCTCTTATTTCAGCAAGACAAGCAAGTAAACAGAGCATCATTTTACAAAATAATATAGTGTTTCTAGTAGAGACGTTTCTTTTTGTATAGCACTTCAAAAAGCATGAGAAAAAATTCACTTATGTAGTTTTCTTATCATGTAAATATTAACCTCTTTAACAAAGGAGGAGATGCCTGCAATCCACCCCTTGCTTAAGGACTGAAATTTGAATATTTATAGGATTTTGTGTAGAGCTTGTTAGTTGATTACCTCAGTTATTTTGCAAACTCTATCTTTGGTTTGGTTGGATAATAATGTAATTAAGTACATCAATTACTACTACTAAATTACTGTAGCATATTATTGGAGGTTGGTTTATTGTATGTACAGAAAACAATTTTACTTTACAAATTACTTCTGTAATACTCTCAATGAATTGCTTACACAATTTTGTCATCAAATACCTTTGATGTATGTGTTTGTTCTCTGCCTAATTGAGTTCCAATAGGAATGTTTGTTCAAATAATCCCTTCAAATCTTTTCAGTCTCACAAACAAAAAGTGAAAAAAAAAGTGAACTTCAATATACTAATTGAGTTTTCATCTTTAATGTAGGTTGCTAATAATCTTGTGGAGATGAAACAGATATTGCAAAATATTTCACTTCACTATATACTAAATAATTCTGAGTACTACATACACAGCTGGTAGATTAAATATTTATAGTGATATTGATAAGAAGTTCATTGTTTTTTGAGGGCTTTTCCAAGATCACATGAAATAGCTGAGATCTGAACAAAGAAAGGAAAGGATGTTCTTTTCCAACTGTATGGGGATATTCAAATCTTGAGAGAAAACAATGAAAGCCAGACATGCTGCTTAATGGGAAGAGAGTGGCACGTAGGTCTTTATTCCAGTAACGTGTGGATGAGATGTGTCACTAGTGTTTCTTATGGGACAGTTGTACAGGATTGTGCCAACCAGTTATGCCAGTTACATTGTGAAGCTGTTAATTTTTATCTGTTTTAGGACAAGAGTGATTTTTTCAAATAATAACAAATGATAGTAAATTTTAACACACTCAATTTTTAGTGCTTGTGTATGAGTGTTCATGTGTGTGTGTGGGGTGATGTGCATTTGTTCATGTGTGGGCATATGTGTGTGCTCGTGAGCATGCATGCATGGAGGTCTTTCTCTGCCTCCCCAGTGCTGAGGTTACAAGTGATTATTACCATGTCCAGTATTATCACAGGACCTCATGCTTGTAAGGCAAACTCATCCCTGAGTCAGCTATCTCCCCAGCCCCTTTGGGCTTTCTTTTAGTATTTTTTTTTTCTTTGAGACATGATCTCTCATTCCCTGGAGCTTGCCAAAAAGACTAGTAGGCTAGATTGTCTGGTCAGTGAGACCAAGGGATTTGCCTGTCTCCCTAACATTAGAATGACAGGCAAGTGCCACTATACCCCAGATTTTTAACTGGGTTCTGGGGATCAAACTCAGGCCCTCATGCTTACAAGGAAAGTGTTTACTGACTGAGCTACCTCTCTAGCTCAAAACTTTTTGTATATACCAGTAATTTTCACTGCACATACGTATCTATATCAATGTCTCTATATCCCATCATCTCTTCTCTTTCTCTCTACCATGCCTGTCTCTCTTTCACCCATCTATCATCTATTTGCATATATGTGTATATTTCTGCTCCATCTATATCTATAACTCTTTTAGTATGTCTCACACCTTGTATCTTTTAAGGGTCTTTTAAAAACGTAAATTTAATATGTACTCTTTGCCACTTTTTTATTGTGCTTTTTGAGTCCTAGGAAATCAAGAAACATAAACAAAAAAGAAAACTAATAAAGCTAATATTATTGATATCTTCCTTATTTCATAGAAAATTTATGTTTTAACCTATTACGTTTATTTATATGATCCATTTAAGTTTGGTGCATGTAGAGAGATGAGAACTACTTCCATTTCCCCATGTGTTTATTCAGCTGTTGTAGAACCATGTATTGAGAGTTTGTTCTAGTCTCATGCAGTTATTATGGCTGCTTTGTTGATAGTCCATTGAATTAAGCTGAACAGATGCATACTCACATCCATTTTTTTGTGTAGCGAAGCTTAAGTCAGTATCTTTTCATTAGTGCTATCATTTTAAAATAAATTGTAAAATAATGTAGATTTTTCAAAATTTGTTATTTTCTGAAGCAGTTTGAATATCAGTGATTTTGCTGCTTTTACACAAATTATCAATTTCTAGAGAAGTGTACTTGGATTTTGTTTATCATGCACAAACTGTATAATGTACTTCAGAAGAATTAATAACCCCAATGATTCATTCTAGCTATGAGCACTGTATATCTCACTTTTAATGAAATAACCTTTAGTTTTGCTAAGTACTTTTTTAAAGGTTTTAAAAATAGAACATGCATGTTTAAAAAAATATTTAACTTTTAAGCAGTACTTTTAAAATAACGTGTAATTTAAAGTTATAAGAAAACTGGGCATAGGAGGGAGAATGAGATTAAAGAAAAAACAATTTATATTTGAAAATGCCAGAAGGAGTATATCTTTTGGGCCAACTAAAATTTAAATTTATTAAAAAATAATATTCTAATGTGTATAGCCTTTCTGTAAGCCCATGGTTACTGGGGACTTTCCCTTGGAGTCCAGGTTTTGGTATCCAAAAGAATGTGCCTTGGATCCCAGTTCCAGCCAAGCTGCCCTTGCCACTGAACAGAACTCTTAGCCAATCAGCAAGCCATTGGTTGCCCACCTAGCTTAATTGCAACTATTGCACATATGAGAACTTCTTGGCTTTCTGGTTTCTGCTGTATAGTCTTTTGCAATAGGGTCTTATCTGTGGACAACCCAATTCTAATAACAGTACCTGAGATGATGGTTGACACCCAGGAAGGAGATGAACTACCCTAACTCATCATCTATGGCCCAAACAAGTCTGTGTACATTACCCTTTCATATGTTATCTGACAGTTCTCACTGCTTTCTGAAAAATATAAACACAATCTCCACTGGAGAGTGAGATCAGTCTAGCCTAAATGAGACTAGCAAAAAGATAAGATACTATTGCTGAAGATACCACAGAATGCTGTCACACAACACCAAAGACACTGCTGGATCCAGAAACCAACTCCCATATGTTTAGCCTGGGTAGTGCTGGAAGGTGCTCTATGAGCTCTCAGGGGAAACTGACCAATGATATTCTGAGTAAGCAGGGGACATTGACACACAACACCATCAATGTACCAATGTGTACTTAAGCCTCAAGCTGGTCCTTACAAGATGATTGTATCATGTGAACATATGCTTTAGAGAGATAGAAAATGACTCATACAAACATAACCTGCTGCTCATAGAAATAAAACCCTAAACATTGCATTCTCAACTGATTTCTCTGAGATGCTTCTTACTGAAATTATCACATTACATTGACTCCCAGAAATCCACACACCTTGGGATTGACAAGAACACAGCTGCGAGTCAAAATCAATTTTATGTTTGCTTGAATTCAGGCTTCAGTACACATGAGAAGGGAAGATTGTTCCGAATGTTTCAGGCTTTTTGAAGAAGTGCTCTATAGGGAGATCAAAGAGAGTAAAAGAAGCCATATTTATCACATACACATTAAGAAATATAACATTGTTATTGGTTACAAAATAATGGATATATCTGCTTAACTAGAAACATTCATATTCATTTTAATTTTGTACTCATTTATTCTTTCCATCTGAATTGAGATATAATTGACAAAAATTGCTTACATTACAGCTAGTAACAAGATTTTTGTTAGGGGTTATTTGCAGGGCAGCTCTAACTTCACAGGAAAATTGAGTAGGAGTCAAACATTTCTCATTTATGTTCTGTCTCCTCACCCTAATAATAGCCGCAGTGCCAACATCTGCCACAATGGGATGCATCTGGTAAAGATGCAGACTTATTACCATTATCCGTACTGCACAGTTGACATCAGGGTACATTCTGTGGGGCAGGAATTATGATTAGTGGCAAGGAGTCACCGGGATAGAATTATACAGAGCAGTTCCCTTGCCCTGTAAACCTCCATCTTCCACCCACTCTTTCTTCCTTTACTCTAACCCTGGCAGACACTGGTCTTTTACTGTTCAAGTATGTCTTGTAATTTTTAATGTCTTATGTATATGTGTCTTCACAATATATAGTCATCATAACTAAAAGATCTGACAAGGAGTTGAAAGGAAGTAAAACATGGAAACATGGAAGAAATTGTTATTAATTTTTCTTGCAAACAATTTCCTGAAGGTTAATTATAAGCAAGTATTTTATGCTTCATAGGAAAAAAGTCAACAGAATGGTCAAAGGAATGAGTTAATTGGGGTATTTATGTTATTTCATTAAGGTGATAAAATTACCAAGCCACAGATGCATTCATAACATCTATAAACTAAAGAGTGTGATAAATAAGACATAGAAATGTACAGAAAGAAGAGAAAAATTGTAGCTGTGTAAAGTACAGAAGGAAATATTATAAAGTTGCCATATGTTTCCTCTGATCATGTTAGTATAATTTACCTACTACTAATTACTACTAACTGCCTTTGTTTACTAGTTGAATTGTTAGCTTGTTTATACATTGACTTATGGAATAGTAAATGGAAGAACACTATATGGAATTTTAAATAATTTCTTCATGCTTGATAATGTAGTAAAACAAATGTATACTTACTTATCACCTATTCATCTGTATTGGCTATTTCTGAGATTGCTCTCTGATTTATAAATATGTACAGTTAAACAAGCCAGGATATTTTATTATTTCAAATTATTTATTTATGAGAGAAACAGAGAGACACAAAGAGAGAATATGAGTGTATCAGGACCTCTTACCACTGCAAAAAACGTCCAGACACATGCACCATGTTTTGCATCTGTACCTATGTGGGTACTGGGGAATTGAACCTAGACCAGCAGGTTTTACAAACAAGCACCTATAACAACCAAAGCACCTCCTGAGAACTGCATCAGCTTTTGAATTGCAGTTCCTCTCCCAAATACGTTTAGTGGGCATGTTGCTTCCCTCTCGTGCTCAATATAGTTGAACCATGACCAGAATTCTTCCTGCTTGTAAAGCAACAAGGAGAAAATCTTGAACATCTTGCCTTTCTTCCTTTGCTTCCGAAGAGAAAATTTGATTCAGGAAACAGTATCTGGGGATGATCTCTTGCGGCCTCAAATTTCTGTTTATGTCACTTTATCAGCAATATCCCTTTCATTAATAAACCCTAGAATAAGCATATATATGATAATAAATATATAGCTACACATGTACATTTATAAAATATATGTATATATACATATACAATGGCACTTATATGATTATATGTTAATGAATACAATTTTATATTTATGGTTTTTAGACGTAGCGCACCATCCTTTAATAATGGGTGTTAAACAATTTTTTGGGAGGTGGAGGATTGTGTGTGTGAATGTAGAGTTTGCTTGTTAACCATTTGGTGGGAGCATATTAGTATGTTAATAAAGTGTGTAGTGTGTTAACAGAGATTTGGTGTGTGTGTGTGTATAAAGTATGTGGTGTGGTATGTGATGTGATGTCTCTGTTCAGATGTGTGTGTCCTGTGTGCTGAGGTCAGAGAAGAAGGAGAAGGTACGGCTTTCTCCTTTCATTCATGTGGTCATTTCCTTGAGGCAGAGTCTCCCACTCTACTCAGAACTTTTTTTTTTTACCTTTTTTTTTTGTTAGCAAACCCCAGTGATTCTCTGGTCTCTGTCTTTCTCCATACAACTGTGATTCCAGAAGTGCATGACTACACCAGATGTTTATGTGAGTGTGGGGAATCTAAGTCAGGCATTCCCAGGCCTTAGGAGGCCCTAATTCTTATACAGCAAGCACTCAGACTGTGACCCATCTCCCCAGCCACTTAACAAAGATTGTTAATGAAATGATTAGAAGCTTCTTGGAAATATTATACCCACCAGTTATGACTAGTCACATTGTAATTAATAGCTACAGTCCTATGTTTATAAGAAATAGAGATTTAAGTTATAGAGAGAAGCATATTTGACAAGCAGAAAATGTTCACGTAGAATTTACAATTTATGGCAAATGTCACTTGAGTTAATTACAAATGAAACAAAGTGACAGTGTTGATGAAAGTTCTCTCAAGTTTACAGTTTATTTTCCTTTCCACACATGCAATCAAAAACATTACCTTGATTCTGAGAAGACAAGTGGTGCATTAAAGGACATTTGATGAATATAATTTTTATTGCATTAAGCTAAAATAAGGTTTTGGATTTTGCATGTGATGGTGTAGTATTAATCTAATACTGCCATCTGAACTTTAATTTTTAACTTCTGAGTCTCAACAAATATTAAATTTAAGAGGTGAATAATAGTTCTGTGAATCCTATAAATTTAACACAATCTGTAGTCTTTTGAATGAGAAGTAACCACCAGAGTTTTATGTGATTGTGAATAAGCTTCATATTCTATCCCCAGCTTGGTGAGCCTTCAGGAGATGGAGCTTGATGGAAGAGCTGTGTCACCAGGCAGACCTTGACTTTTGTGGCAAGTCCTGACCTACAGCTTCTGTTCTGCCACATTTTTCTCCCTTGATAAAACTTCCACTCAACACTGCAAGCCAAAGTCAACCCTTTCCTCCCATAAGCTGCTTTTGATCTGGTGTTTTGTCTCTGCAACAAGAATCTAACTGCTGGCCAACCATTCATTATCCAATGAAAATATTTCGGTAGAGGGCTGGAGAGATGACTCAGTTGTTAAGGCACTTGCCTCCAGTGCCTAAGGCCCAGGGTTCAATTCCCCAGCACCCACATAAGCCAGACCCACAAGGTGGTGGCCCTGGTTCTCTCTCTCTCTCTCTCTCTCTCTGCTTGAAAATGAATAAAAAAATATTAAAAAAAAGAAAATATTTTGGTAGAAAGATTTACATAAAAGTAAACCTTAGTACTTCTTTCCTGTTAATCAGATATATATATATATATATATATATATATATATATATATATATATATATATATATAATTTGAACGTTATCAATTTGCTTTACAAAATATTTATTCAAAATATTGTTTCTTGGCAAACTGTGAGATTGAACTTTCCACATTTCATTGGAAGTCTTCTCTTGCAATATTATGACTTGGCTGGATGAGTAACGTGGAAGATTATGTGTCCATTGAAGTCACTGTTGTGAGGAAGCTGTGCCCATTCTTCTCACCCTGATGACTATGGTGGTCATATATTTGAGGGGAACCCTCTTTGCACAGAATTCTTGAGTGGCCACCTGAGCAAGGTTCAATGATAGTGCTAATACAACACATGTATTGGATTAAAAAATCAGTATTTATTACAAATAACCATTGAGATCTGGACACATTTTTGTCTAGGCTAATTTACCCCACACAGAAAATCAGTCATGGCGATCCAGCACTCATTTAATGGAAGGGACAGAGATTCTATCAGGAAATGCTGTGAGACAAGCTTTATTAGAAATATTTCTATGCAAAATAGCAAAACCAAATTTATGTATCAAAAAGAGTTAAAGAACACATTAAAATAATGATAAAATGATAAAGGAAGAAAGAGAGTAGTATGCTGGTCAAAGATTATTTTTGGAACATATCAGCTAGTGTCACTCTGGGATTAAGATTTCACGAGAAGCAGAGAGACAGACAGCACTTTCCCAAGACAGGAACAAGGTTATTTGACTAATTCTTGGAGAAAAAAGTTGCTTAGAAAGAAATTAAATTTGCAATTGAATATTTATGTTTACTTTCCCATATAGTTGTGATTTTTTTTAATTTCTGAAGATTTAATCCACTTTCCAAATAAATGAGTTAATACTTTGTGAAGAACTAACATCAATTTTGTATGGTCCTTAGGCCACTTATTAAAGTGAATATTTGAAAATTTTAAAATGACTTTTAAAGGAAATGGAATTTATTATTATTTTACTATTCTACTTTTATAATCCTGGTATTTGCTTTTCTGAAGTGAAACCACTAATGTATAATTTGTGTGAAATGTATACATTATTTTAACTTAAAAACTCAAAGGATCAACTTCTCTATGTAAGTTTATATTGCTCATGCTTAATTTTTGTAGATATCAATACTCATTTTTGATATACGAAACTGTAAGAGATTATATTCTAAAGTTTTATTATATTTGGTATTTAAATGTGGGACACCATGGAGGCTACATGATTCCTTTTCTAATAAACTTCACAAGTATAGAAGAGAAAAAGAATGTACATTTTGAACATATTTAAGCCCTTATGGAAATAAAAGCAATAGTAATTAATCGATAGTACCTAACTGCTAAGGAAATAATATATAAATAAAAATCAGATTTTATTAAGAAAATTAAGGATTTTTTTCAGAATTTTAAATAATTTTCTCTAAATTTTTGAATGTGTATATTATGTACATATATCAAAATTTTGGATGGCATGTACTTTGTAGATATTTACACGCTTTCTTCCAGGGTCTCTGGTATTAACAAGAGCATAAAACATTTATCACAATATTTCTTTTCATATTACATTGACTAATTTCATTGGAATTTCTCTTTCTCATTAGAACCCAAATCTGAATTACAGGGACTGACCTTAATGGATGAATACTCCATGACCTAAAACTGTTGAAGAAGCCTTTGGAAATCCAGTTTCAATTATTCTAGATTCAGTGTGAAGCCCTTCCAAAGTAAAGAACAAAATGAAATGAAATGCTTGGATACTAAATGAGACTATAAATATAATCATTAAGGTAACACTGTCCAGTATATATCCACTGACTTATAAATGAGCTTTACTTTCATCATAAATAAGTGGTTCCCCAAATGGAAGGGATCTATTGGAAACTGAACTGATAACCTAAGTGTTTAACTTCCTAAATAATTTTCATGAAGGAGAGAGAGAGGGGGGAGAGAGGGTGAAAGAGAGAATGAATAAATTCTCAAATCTTCCCTTGAATACAAAGAAACACTCTCACAAAATGGAACAGCCTGAAGTACCAACATGGTAGACCTACCCTGTTCTAGAATCTTCTCAATACATTATTCTATAGCAGGAATGGCACTTGCAGTATGTGACATTTGCTGAGCAGGGAGGTAAGTCTCCAAAGAAAATAAAGCATTTAGCAAATTTATATGCATATCTTCAGGGACTACTCCAACACCCACAAAAATGGCTGCTGCATTTCACCTCTAGGTAGTTGCAAATGAAAGTGAGAAATAATTTTAAATGCTTGTTAAAAGATGGAAACACTAAAAGTAATAGTTGCTGCATAGAAAAGAAGTTAAGTGGGCACAACATAGTCATCTGAGAATTAGATAATTTAATCAGAGCTTTAGGATAGCATTTCGTGCACTTCATTAAATGTAATATATGTTACATTTGTGTGCTCAATGGATAAGAATTTGGTACTGTGGATGGAGCTTTCTGCTTGATTTAGCTCCTTAGGCTCAGATGAAGCAGAAATAGCCAATAAAATACTAACTGTACTCTATTACAAAGAGGAAAACTAATACGTATTTAAAAATGAGTTCTAGTATATATTATCTTGTGGGAAAACAGCAGGATGGCAACTTTTTGTTTTTTATTCGCCTATTCACCTCACTCACTGATTGAAAAATAATTTCTCCTTGAAGGCTGAACTCAATAGAGGAATAAGAGAACCGTGGACAATGATATCTTCAATTGGGCCACTGAAGGATCTTCACTGTATTAGTGAGGAGTTACAGGACGCTTGTTAGACCTTACGATTAATATGATTCAACATCCATTCAAAGTTCAGCTTCCAAACGGCTTGTTGGAATCAATGTAGTATATTCATTTTACTCGATTGTTCTTAGGGGTATTCCTCCAGGAAAAGTCCACTTGTGTACACAGAACCTATGCATCTCTTTCTATTGATTATGGTTGTGAAGAAATAGACTTCTAAGTTGTATGTTATTTCAGTAAAGGTGTAATTTTTATGCAAAAGGGTCAAAGCCCCGAGGATAGCACTTATAGTGTAATAACAGTGTCTGTACTAGCAAAAGGTGATACTAGAATGGAAAACCTCAAGCCAGTTCTCTCTCTATCCTCTCTCTCTGTCTCTCTGTCTCTTTCTCTGTATGTGTATGTGTCTGTGTGAGGGAGAGACAGAGAGAGAGAGAGAGAGTGAGTGAGAGATAAGAGATAGTATCATTAAGTAAGTACCCCAGGCTGGCCTTGATCTCCTCATCTTCTTGGGTCAGTCTGTCAATTATTTTGATGGCAAGAGTGTGCCACCAGACATGTTATTCCATTATATTAATGTTCAGTTAAGGGATATATAAAGTCAAAGCAAAGCCTGTTAATTATTTAGCACCCTTGGCACTAAATATATAAAAAAATTATACAAATAGGCTCTTCAAAAATACTGATTTTGAGCAGGGCATGGTGATACACACCTTTAATCCCAGCACACAAGAGGCAGAGGTAGGAGGATCACCATGAGTTCGAGGCTACCTTGAGACAACATAGTGAGTTCCAGGCCAGTCTGGGCTAGAGTGAGACCCTACCTCAAGAAAAATATTGATTTGGGGGGCCTTTTTATTCTTTATAGATTGTTTCATATTTTTCTGATTTTATTGAAGTTTAGACATTGTGCTTTCAGATATTGCAGATATTCAATATATAAATACAGACTTAATAAAAATATTGTGCTTATATATTGAAAGTATCACTTAATTTCTTTTGAGTTCTTAGTTGTGCAATTTCATTGAAATCCCTCAACAAATTTTGGCCTCTGATATTGACCCCCGAGAGCTGAGGAAATGCTCCACAATCTCCTCTCAACTTTACAGCTTCAAATGGACCTGTGTGGTTCACAGAAGTTCCTGAAGTCTCTTAGAGGAAGATGCAGTGAGCTGTCTCCCAGGTACTTTCCATGAACTCTTCTTATTGTACAGGAAAATTAGAGATGAGAAAGCAGTGATCTGCTATACAGACAAGATTTCCCTCTTAGGACATAGTCAACTATACCATTTTTGGGTTTTGAGCTCTGACTGGCAATTTGATCAATAATGTGCATGTGTTTCTTCTTCCTTCATACTGTTTTCCCTGTTCCTCCTCTGTTCATCTTTAATACTGTCTACACTTCTGAGCAAGAAAGGAATTCATAGGAAACAATGATATTTTGTGTTTTCTTATGAACTGTACCAACCATTTCTACTGCTCAAAAGAGTTCCTGCAGAGATGTCTGAAATGTTAACACGAAGCTGCAATCTTATAAAGATAAGGACCTTTAAATGGCAATTTTATTTTCATGTGAGAACTGTAATATGTGAACATATTACAAATTAGTCATATTTCCATCTGGTTATACTCTTACTTCTCTTCTTCCTCACTCCTTCCCCACCGAAGTCCCTCCACATTGGGCGCCACTCAGTGCCAGGCCAAGGAGAGAAATTTTACCTTTACACCTTGTGGTTCTGAGATTTTTTATCCTCCCCATCTTCCATAAGGTTACCTTAGAGGCTCTCACTCTAGATTAGAGAATCTGCCATTTACAGACAGTGGTGAATCTAGGGAGACTCAAAACCTAGGAGAATGCCAAGGAAAGAAATCCCAGTGAGCGCCTTGCACCGATGAGTCATCTCTATCACATCCACCAGTGCTCAGAAAACATTACAGGAAGTGGTTAATTAAATGTGAGTGATGCTCTCACTGCTAGCCAGAGACCCTTCCCCAGTGAGATGTAGTAAGAGACTCAAAACTCATCAAAGCAGAAAATGGAGGCTGCTGAGGGCTCAGCACTCAACAAGAGAGTGATGCAACTTTCATGGAAGTAAGGAGAAACCCAAGAGAACCACAGATTCAGCTCCACACTACACTACAAATTAGATGTATTGATTATCATAAATAAAATTGATGAGAATGATGCTACTAAATTATGGATATGGTTTATCTTCCCAAGACTAATACAGATTGAAATACTAGATTCTCATTATGTGTTAATATTGTCAGATTTCTCATAGTTTTGAAAGTTAACTAGCAGTTACTTATATTTTAATTATAAAGCAAGAGGGTTTTGTGGATCTGTAAAGGAGG
>PVHP010040266.1:0-15828 GCA_004024765.1 Zapus hudsonius | reverse complement strand
ATACGTTTCCTTTCCAGCCCCTTTTGAAATGTCAGCATCAGTGTGTGATGTACAACAAAAAGGAAAGATTATCCTCATGGCTATCAGCTGGTTAGATATTTACCAAGAAAATATGATCACTTTTCAACCAACTGAGAGATCTGACTGCGCGACTCCAAAGGGCCCTGACATTATATATTACAGCTTAGGAGGTCTTCAAGCCCCTCCCTGTGTTCCCATGATCCTTATCCAAAATCTGTTCATCCCTTTGATTACAAAGCATTTGTAAATGCCTTTATTGTTTGATTTTTATTACAAAGCATCAAGCATTTCTTCTGGGAGTTTCAAAACACTTCCCATTATTATTAGGGGGAAATGGGTATATCAGAATCATGTGTCACAGGACTGCTTTCTCCAGACGTAATTGTTCTTCAACATGACTAAGTGGAAATAACTCAAACTGATTTAAAAAAAAAAAAAACAGCCAACTAATTGGCTTACGGGATGAGAATCTCAGAAAGGGATGCAAGTTGTGTTTTTGACATGAAATTTCTTAGGAAAATGAACTATTGAGGACATAAGAGAAGGAATTAATATTTTCCAGATGATTCCTGGCCTGAACCCAAGAATGAACAATAACAAGGAACAGTATAGACTAGGCATTGCAACCCTGAGTCATGAGGTGTTTAGGAAGGGAGACCCTTAAATTGACAATAAATTAAGGACTCTTCAGTAATACTATATACTATATTTCAACCCCAAACTTTGGAAATATTGATGGTCCTCTAACAGAACTTTAGAAAATATACTTTGTCCCTAAAAGCCATTTCATGTTATATTATTTTGCCTCTAAATAAGCCAAAAACTACCTGCTTAAAATGGCTGAAAACTGAAATTTTTATAAAGCAACTTGTATCTGTAGACCTTAGGGTGCCATTTTTATCACATCTTAAAAATAAGATGAGCCATGACTCCAACTGGTATCCATATGTCTAAAGCCTGGAAGAAAGGTACATCCAATACAAATCAGATCAGGAGTTCAAACTATGCACCAGGACTACAATTTCAAAGCCAATGTCTTACCTTTGGACTCAGTTTGTGAGGAATGGCTATGTGTAAATGAGCCATGTATCAGGCTTTGGGCCAATTGTGTTTTCTTAGCTTTGAAATGGATTCAAACATGAGAGGCTCTGGGTAGGCTTTGTGGTTCAAGCAGACAATGATATACCTCAGAGAGAGCAATGATACCAAGACCTGGTCACACAATACTTAGAATGTTTCTCTACCCTTTGGGTCACAAACTGTCCTGACCTCATCCCCTAGATAACTGGGATGTTGCCTGAGAAGGTCTACAGGTTCTAGGTAAGTGATACAAAGCAGGGGCTGTTCGTAACCATCACTAGATACTCTTAGAACCAAGCAGCTCCTGCCCAAGTGTCTCCTCCCACTCCCCAAAGAAGCCACCAGGAACATTAAGTACTTGCTGGGGTCGTTGGAAATCATGGCTTTGGACCATTTTTTGATACTTATTTCCTGCTTTCCAATGGAGAAGTGTAATGGCTCCCTGAGTACAAACACATAATGGACACAGGGACTTACTCTCTGGGTAGCACACACCCCCTTGATAAGGTGCAATGACACAGAATTACCTGTCTTCTTTTCAACCATCAAGACTGTAAGGAGGATACTCTTTCCTGTTGCAATGAATTTGGGCTTTTAGGTATTCTTTGCTTTTGGCATTGTTGGGGGGGAAAACTAGTAAAATAGGTTAATGTGGATAGTTTAGCCTCAGGAGAAATTCTGCAAGGAAGCTCTTAATAGGGAGGAAAAAACACAAACTGTGGTTTGCTCCACTACTGCTGTGTGTCTGCCCATCCCACACGGACTGAAGATGCTGATGCTATCAGCCCAGTGGAGATCCATTTGTTACCCCATTTGGTCAAAATAAATCCTGGCCAAATTCAAAAGCAGCTGTGGCATCAATACCACATTGGGAATTGGCTCCTCTTGGCTTTTCTTCATCCTGCTTTTACAGCAACTAGATTCTTTTTGTTTGTTTGTTTGTTTGTTTTTCGAGGTAGGGTCTCACTCTAGCCCAGACTGACCTGGAATTCACTATGTAGTCTCAGGGTGGCCTTGAACTCATGGTGATCCTCCTATGTCTGCCTCCGAGTGCTGGGATTAAAGAAGTGCGTCACCACGCCCGGCTAGCAACTAGATTCTTAAATTCCAAAAACAGAGAGACGAAATCAATTCTCAGGTCAAGATTACATCTAGCAAAGGAGACCTGCATAAAAATATCTCTAGATGATCTTGTTGGAAAAGACAGCCAGGTCTTTTGGGGAATTCTCCAACAAGCACAAGGAGAACCAGGAAGGCTTCTAGCTTAAACAATAATCCCAGTGAACAAAAAGCAAACTGAAGCACTAAAGGAAATCAGTATAGGAACAGAACTCTAGGTTTGCTCCCCCTCCTGGTTTCCATCCCATTTCACTCCTTACTACCAACCTAAAAGGAGTTCTCAAGTAGAGCAAGGCTGTTCAAGTGTGACCCTCCCTTACAAAAATGTCTTTTATGTAAATATTAGGGTCACTCAACTACATACCTTATAGCCACAGACTTTGAGCTTAAAGGCAACATGTGCAGAGAAGTAGTCTTTAAAGATAAATATACAAACACAGACTTTAGGGTTTAGATTTTACCTGATTCAAAAAAGCACTGAGTAGGATTCATCAAAAACGAATTTTGTATATTATAAATTCCACAATATCTAACCCACTAATATAAATCAGATAGCTTACAGATGAACTCTTCCACATCCATATTATAATAGGACAATACACAATTTTTATAAGTCAATTTTGTGTTTCCAAATAGGTAAAATATTTTTAAAGTACAGAATATATTAATAAGAAAAATAGCTAAGAATAGTCAAATTTCAAATTGCTACCTATTTCTGTGATAAAGCTACATATTATCTGAGGGTTGAGTTTGAACTTGAGATCCTGAGGATATGTCATAAAGCAACAAAGAATTGTTAAGTCTTTCCAGAGCATCTCACAATCACCCTCACTCTGAAATGCATTACAGAAGAAAATGGGGAGGGGGAATGTAACAAGTGTTTGGAAAGGCAGAGACCAAGGGCCATTTCTGTGAAGACCACCTCCTAGGCAGCCCATGTTAAAGAAAACATGTCTGCTAAAAGCCAGGGGCTGACATAGCTGATTTTGACTGTATAAGGGAACATTTTCTAACTGGATACTTATCAAAGTAACTGAAGGTTGGTTTTCATTTTAAAATTGGCAGTTTGTAATTTTAAAGTGTATCCTTTTTTTCTATTTTCTAAAAATTTATATAAGATGTTGGAAAAATAAGCACTTTAAAATCATCTTTTTAACTTTTTTGTAAGTGTGTGTG
This sequence comes from Zapus hudsonius, assembly GCA_004024765.1. NCBI lineage: Eukaryota > Metazoa > Chordata > Mammalia > Rodentia > Dipodidae > Zapus > Zapus hudsonius. The sequence goes on along the minus strand of PVHP010040266.1, from coordinate 12,432 downwards.
ATGTGTGTATATGTATTCATATGGGGGTGTGGTGGGAGAAGGAATACATAGGCCAGAGGGCAACATCAGGTGTCTTCCTCGATTGTTCTCTCTCTCTCTCTCTCTCTCTCTCTCTCTCTCTCTCTCTCTCTCTCTCTCTCTCTCTCTCTCTCCTTCCTTCCTTCCTTTCCTCCCTCCCTCCCTCCCTTTCTCTCTATCTCTCTCTCTGGATGGTGCACATGCCACCAGAATGTGTGTATAGGTGTCAGGACAGCTCTGGGTGGTGGTCCTTGCCTTCCACCTTGTTTGAAGCAGGCCTTTTGCTGTTTGCTGATGAATGTGCCATGCTCCCTGGCATGTGAGCTTCCGAGGATTCTCTTGTCTCTGCCTCCCACTTTGCTCTAGGCACACTGGGTTGACAGACACACACACACTAGAGTGTGGGGCTTTACATGGGTTCTGAGGATCTGAACTCTAGTTGTCAGGCTTTATCCACTAAACTATCTCCCCAAACCTGCCCACCTGATTTTTTTGAGACAGGGTCTTTCACTGTACCTAGTGCTCACCAATTTGGATGGACCAGGTAACTAGCAAGCCCCAGGGATCCTCCCACCTCCACCTCCTCAGTGCTGGGATTATAGGTGCTCACTCCTATGCCCATCCCTTACGTGAGTGCTGGGGAACCCAAACTCAGTGTGGCAAGCACTTCACTGATTGAGCTATCTTTCCAGCTGTCTTCCTTTTTTAAAAACCCTATCTCTCCACAAAATAGCAAAACTAAACAAATTGAAGAAATTTAATAACTCAGCTACTCTGTATAAAGAATTTCAATCTCTGCCCTATTATGAAGTCTTTCTTTCTATTATTTGTTGATACTTATTTGTGCTCTTGATAGCAAGGTGAGAATAAAAACGGATGATTTTCATTTCACTGTTTGATTCTATAAACTTAGACGCAGAGGGACTAAGGGAGTGTCCACCTCTCGGAATCTGCTAGGCTATGTATTCTTAGTAATTCCCTGTGCTTTGGTAACTAATACTTTGTCCTTAAAGTTCCTTTAGTTCAGAAATTTAATATGAGCATAGTGAGTGCACCAGACAGTGAACATATATTCTTTTGGTTATTTTATGCTAATGGAACAAAGAAACTCTGCTGAGGAGAAAAAAACAGTTAAGGAATGAAATGTAAGAAGGCCAGGACTTCAAAAATGACCAAACAACAACAGACAGGCACATACAGGTGATTAGAACCAGTTCCTCTGGCTTCCCTAGGACAACAGAACTCAGGCTCCAAAGAAAATAAGCACAGAGGATCTCATCTTATTTTACAAAAGTGAAAGCTGAATAGTATGTTATCCCTGGTGCCTTGGTGGCCACCACTGCAACACACTTACTCTGTGGCACTCCAGGGCCCCAGGTGAAGAGAGGGAGAAAGACTGTCCCCAGGGAAATGCAAGCTTTGGTGGGTAAATGACCTGAAAGCTCCATTTTGACAGGAAGTCAGAAGGTGATAATAAACAGGAAAAATAAGCAAGGCTTTTGCTGACTGGAACAGCTCAGTAGAAAATTGACAAATATACTCAGCCAACTAAGGTGGACTGATTCAAGTTCAAAGATAAAGGAGTGGCCACTCAGCTAACTCATAGGATAATGCACAACAAGTATGTGTTGTGCTGCCCAAATAAATACTAAAATAATTTCTTACAAGGTAGATAATCCTCTACAAAACATACTTGAAATGATAAAACAATGGTGGTATGGTGCTGATCAGAGACTTGGGAGTCTACACACCCTGTGCTACTTAGGCTTTGCTTGCAGGGGAATAGAAATGCAGGATGTACGTCCTTTGTTCCTGACTTCTATGTTACCATGGACCTACTGGCAGGAGTACTGCTCGTCAAGTGATCACTCCTGTGGGGCTTGGTAAGGCAGCCACGCAATATAGAAGAGTCAAAGGAAACATCATAAAGAAGCTGTCAGAGGAGGAAAAGGACTATGAAATCCTAGAATTATGGTGCTTGCCTAGTCACAGATTGGCTAGTTAATTCCTCTGCCCTCAATCCCCAGGGAATGGGCAGATGTCTCACAACTTGAAATTCCTCACTGACTGTTCCTAAACATGGACTAGGTAGAAGTCATCCATCTTTGAAGGGGCACACTTCTCCCAAAGCATCACAGGGCTGATGTACAGGGATGAATACTATCACTTTCCAAATCCTAAAATCATCTTTTTGTTCTTTTTTGGTGCTATGGACCAAACCCAGGGCCTTGCGCTTGCTGGGTAAGTGTTCTACCACTAAGCTAAATCCCATTGTCTTCAACTTCACAGAAGAGACGGCCTCAGTGGCTGAGAGCAGATGGGAAGCCTTGTGAAGAACAGATGGAAACTGTTTCAACAGCAAAATGAAATGTGCTTAAAAAACATAAATAAAGTAATAAATAAGTCTAATTAGTCAAAATTCAAAAGGAGTAACAGAACACAAAGACAAGAGACAAGGAGGTGCAGATGCAGATGACTCCTAGGTCCCTGCTCATCTGGTTGTTTCTCTGTGCCTGAAGCTTTAGCACCTAGTGCCTTGGTGGCCACCACTGCTACACACTTACTCTGTGGCACTCAGGGCCCCAGGTGAAGAGAGGGAGAAAGACTGTCCCCAGGGAAATGCAAGCTTTGGTGGGTAAAGAACACACACATACAGTCAGCAGCAGTGATGTTCCATTACTACTTTTCCTAACAGGAACACTGAACACCAAAAGCTTTAAGCCCTCCATGCAAAAAAAAAAAAAAAAAGTATAAATCCAGAAATTTTGGAAACCTGATTAGGATTCACTGGATTTGGTTCCAAAGCAAAATTTCTAAATAACACTCCTACCTTAATAACAAGCAGAGGTGTGAAGGCAGGAGTAACACTTAACTTTCAAAAGGATGTGTTCTGAGATTAATTCAATAACTGATTTCTACCCTTCATCAACTACTAGTACCCTTGGTAAGGGAAACTAGCTCCGGAAACAGGATGTGATAGAGGCTGGTTTACTTCTCAGAAGACCTTAGGTTACACTGATGACCACTTGTGATTGCATGAAAGTTCTTGCTATATGGCAAAAACATAGACTTAGGAAAGAGAAAAGAGGAGGAGTCTAACCATCTGGAATAATAATAAACCTCCAAGGCAGTGAAGTCTCCTAGCCTGTGCCAGAGACCAAGAATACCCAACAGGCAGGAATATGGCAGTGGTAAGAGGCTGGACAGAGCATTGTCCATCTAAAATATTGGACTCTTTCTTGGACAACGAGCTTTTCCTTCTTCTGGCATATCAAGTAGTAAAGAAGGTAGGCGCCACTGAGTGAGTACATTGGCTTACAGGTTCGTTAAAGGAATCAGCAATCTGATGATAAACCTGCACCAACACAAACCCATTTTTAAGACCACCTTCTACTTCCTTTTAAGCTTTTGTCTGGCAGGTGCCTTCAGGGTGGGTTTTTGCTAGAATCTGAAGCAACAAGAACGTGAGTCAGGGACCACAGAACAAGGGCTATACCATCACCTGCAGAAGCCAAGAAGGCAGAAAAGCAACATGGGGTCAACAATCAGGCATGCCAGGCAAGGCATGAGTGTCAGGAGCCTCACACAGAACTTTAGGCTCTTGCCTATCAACAACATGAGGCACCAGCTGGCAGCCTGCTTCAGCCACCAAATACGGCTCACCCCATCCCAGAACCCTTCAGCTAGTATAGTAGACGTGGAAGTAGAGAGTCTTGTTGCGTAGCAGGGAGTACGAGTTGTCAAACTTGAGCAGGTAGATGCCCTCCCCAGGGTAGTCATGGCTACCAGCCTGCACATCTCGGTGGCTGTCCCGCCGATACACAGGCATGACTTCCCCATAACGAACCCGCAAGGAACTCCTGGAGCCTCTCTCCACGTCTCCTACAGGAACCGGTTCTGCAGGGGCAAAAGGGCAGAGTGTATGAATATGAGTTCATAGCCTGAATGTATCCTACCTGGAGGAGAGGCAACAGTTCTCATCTGGGGGACAGTGACCTTCCCATGACATTTGGCAAAGTCTACAGATCTTTTTGGTCATCAAAGTGACTGAGTGAGACTAGCACTAGTGCTAAAATTGGGATAATAGCTCTGCAACAAAGTGGTGTTCCATCCTAAACACCAGTAGACCTCCACTGAGAAACAGCAACCTGGCCTGATAAGCTCAGAGGAGACTAGATTTCCAAAGAGGAGGCAAGACATTTAGAAATCCTTGGAGTATGTAAAAGGACGAGATACTGGAAGTAGAAATATAGATAAGCATGCTGTACAGAGTGACCTTAAAACTTCCACCTGGCTTCCTGGAAGCTGAAAATGAGATATTGAAGATTGCCCTCTTCCCTAAACACGGGAGAGTTCCTTACAGGCTTGAGGAAGCAAGTGAATGATTTCAAGGTCACATATGACAAAAAGGATCTGTAGACTTCCCCACATATGAAAATCAAGGAATACCCTAAAGCTTAGAACCTACTCTCAGATTGCCCTCCAAGTGCACATCCTGAGTAGACAGTACAAATCACAACAGGGATGCAGCACGAAAACCACTGCTCTGGGCAGGAAGTAAGGACATAGTCAATGGGCCGCCACCTATGACACTTTGGTACAATTAGCAAATTATAATCATTCGGTTTGGTTCTAAGCCCAGCATAAATATCTCAAAACTGAAAGAGAAATGGATCATAATCTTGGGTTTAGCCCTTTGGGCTCCCGCTCAATCACCCTCATGGGGAAGTTGCGAAAACAACTAAGTAGTGATTACAAGGAAAGGAGACAGAGAGAGGCTTTCAATGGGGCATCTTGGAGGGTCTGGCTTTGGCCTACACTCCTCAACTTGGACTACAATGCTGGTTCACTTGCATTCTGAAAAAGAAGAGAATGTCTACAACCCAGGAAGTGGTCACCAGACATCCATTGAGCCATAAAAGAAAACTGAAAATTAAGTTTAAATTTACCTTCCAGTTCCTCTTCATCTTCCTCTTCTTCATCTTCGTCCTCACTGGAATCACTGACCTGCACAGTGATGTCAGTGCTGGTTACAGGAGTCCAGTCAAAATAAACTCCAAAGCCAATGTCATAGTCATCGGTTGCAAATTCCCAGCAGACACGCTTTCCCTCCGGATGGGTAGGCACCCGGATGGTCACCACTTCTCCCCGCTTCACCACCAGACGGCTGTTCTTCTCTTTGCCCAGCTTGCTTTTGAATTCCTTCACTTTGGCAAAAGTCCAGATGCATGGAGGAGCCATGAGCGGTGGAGAGACTAAAAGGACAGTTTACAACTGAGGAACTGTGGGAAATGCTTCCTCACCTGGCATTGTGCTTAGGAACGTTGACATACAGACATTCTTTCTAATGACTTCTCTCACTTCCTTTCACAGCACTTTTCTTTCTGTCATCTGTCTGCCTTTAATAATCTACTGGAAAGCCAGGCATGGTGGCGCACGCCTTTAATCCCAGCACTCGGGAGGCAGAGGTAGAAGGATTGCCGTGAATTCAAGGCCAGCCTGAGACTACATAGGGAATTCCAGGTCAGCCTGGACTAGAGCGAGACCCTACCTCGAAAAATAAAAAAAAAAAAAAATCTACTGGATACAAACAACAACAAAAAGCACTCAGAAATTGGTTATGAAGTTGAGGGTAAAAGGCCCCCCAAAAACGAACAGTTTTTTTCTTGCCTAAAAGCGGGTAATGTTCTTGAGCCTGGAGTGGGGGTCTGGTTTTTCCTTATCTTTTTCTTGAGCCTGGAAGGAGGGGGTCTGGTTTTTCTCTTTTTCCCTGAGGGGATCCCTGGCCAGCTTCTACCTTGTTAAGGCCAGAAATGCCAAAAAGAGGATCTGGGTTTTTTTTGTTTTTTTTTTTTTTCTGAGGTAGGGTCTCTCTCTAGCCCAGGCTATTAGTCTCAGGGTGGCCTTGAACTCATAGTGATCCTACTATCTCTGCCCGAGTGCTGGGATTAAAGGTGTGTGCCACCACGCCCGGCTTGGTTTTTCTTTCTCTCCTCTTCCCTAAAGGACTTCCCCTTCCCTGGAAGCCAGGCAAAAGGATGTGACAAGACTGCAAGGTGCCAGTCTGGGAACTGGAATGATCAAGATTGCTTAATGGTATCTCATTTCTGGGAACCCCATCTTGCTATAGATCAAGTAATCTATACAGGAGCTTCGCCTTTTTTCTTCTCTTAAACTCTTTCTAAACCTTATCCCTAGTTGTCCATGGATTTCAACTGTCAAATTCATGAGAAAGAACCAGGAGACCATTGACTCAATGGAAGTTCTGTGTGACCCTGAACACCCTAACTCCTGAGTTAAAGCCCAACCAAGAGCCAAAAATGGCTCTGTTGCTCTCAAAGACACTCCAAATTCTCAGTTCATTCTACATTTCCAAAGGTCTCACCTTTCCTGTGGTCTCCCAGAAGATCTGCAGACTCCAAGTCAGCTGAGAGAACATCTATGGCTCCTGTGTGCTCTGACTGGATCATAACGATATCGCCAGACCTTTGTGGCACTTGGTATTTGGCCACCTGCACAACAGAACTCTGGTTAAAGAGCATATATCAGTGCCAGGATTCTAATCAGCCTCTTTCCAAATGCAGGCTGCCCCACCCTGTCCTGGTACCTCAACTCAAAGCTTAATGTGTTTTCCCACATTCCTTCTTTTTCATCCAATCATAAACTGCTAATAAATTCTATTTTTAATGTCACTAAACTGTTTATTAAGGCTTCTTTTTTGCTCTTCCCTATCTCTTGCAACTTTAGAAAAGTTGTAGCTTTTTTGTTCCAAACCCTCTGTAAAATCTCCCCTATTCACAGCTTACTGGTGACTGCTGTATCAACAGTGTTTCTGGGTGATGGCTTGGTCTTGCTCAGCCTGCCCTGTAGTCAGTTCCTGGTAGCTCTTCCCATGAAAACTCTTGCACATGGAGCTTAATAACTTCCACTCCACCACATACCCTCTGCTACCAGAATTACTTCTACATCACTGCCAGTCATCAGATGCACCAAAAACACTGCAGAGAGTATTCTCCCCCGCTCCACCCCACTCGAAGTCACAGCTCAGGCTACAGGTGTTTTTACCCTCGACCACTAGCAATGTTCTTTTAATAATCACAATTTCACCTTAAGCAATATTTCCACAAGAACAGTACATATGCTGCCAGATACACATGACCTGCATAGAAGCCTTTACTAACCCATGCAGGCACCTGCAATCTCGCTATAGTGGGTTTTCCTTCAAAGCATTTATATTGTGTTCCCTGTTTCATGTTAGTATGCCTCTATTTCCTGTTCCGTCTCCAGCTGGTAGGCAACTAAACAAGAAATTTATTCCTGCTGCCCACAGGGGAGAGCACATCAGTGAGTCAGCAATCTAGTTAAGAGGCTGGAATTGTACTTGTGAGAAATAAATCAAGTTAGTAATCCTCTGGGCTGTGTTCTCACAAGATCTGTTTCAGGAGAACAAGCTCTCCAGTTCTCATCTGTACTGCTAAGTAAAGTGAAACAGACCTTGGTTAGCATGATTAAAAGAATAATGCTTCATGTTCCAAAAGGTTAAACAACACATTTAGTTTGCAAGTACATAGCCTTATTATAATCACTGATGGCTTTAGCCTCAATTCTTAAATAAGTTAAATGAGGACACAATGGTATTTATCTCATGGAGATGTTCTCAGGAGTAAATGAAGTTTGTAGTAAATATTAATAGGCATACCCCATTATAATATTTGATATCTTTATTGATACAAATTCCAATTGTTACTATGTTACTAATAATGCTGATGATAATAATAACACAACCCTACCTCCCATACCTCTGTGGCAAGCTGATCAATACTTATTATTAACACTATTACTAGAGAATCTTTATTATAAATATGGATTTAACCTCCACAAGAAGAGTGAGGCTAAACCAGGCATAGTGGTGCATATCTTAATCCCAGCATTGAGGAGGATGAGCTCGAGGCCAGCCTGTGACTATAGAGTAAAATACAGGTCAGCCTGGGCTAGTGAGACCCTGCCTTGAAAAAACCCAAAACAACAAAGGAATGAAGGAAGGAAGGGAGGAAGGGAGGGATGGAGGGGGGAGGGAGAAGAAGGGAAGGAGGAAAATGAGGCTAAAATACAGTCAATGACCTAGAGCTGCTCATATCAAGATCTAGGCAAACATTTATTAAATAGGTGACTACACAGTGCTAAGTAAGAATGAGCCCTGTGGGAGACACAGATCATCAATCTCCTAAATCATTAAAAATGGGAGATGCCTCGAAGGGAGCCCAGAGGGAATTCTGGGAACCACTGTTTCAGTAGTTTCTAATTCCCATCCTTTATGCATCTGAGTTCTGGTGCTATGGGCTTCTTTTACAAGAGAGGGCCATAGTATGCTCCCTACCTGGTTGAGGACCTGGGACTGGTCTGTAGGCAGTCGCTCCTGTTCCACCAGAGCCTGAACCTCTGAGGCACTGGCTGCTTTCTGTTGATCTTCTGTGGCATCCTGACTTGCTGGAGATACCATCTGTGGCCTCTCAGAGGAAGAAAGCATGTCAATTCAAGGGGGCTCTGAAAAGGCACACTTATCCAGAGAAACCCACCCCATCTGACTTCTGCTGTACTTAGGTCTAGATCACTTTAGCTGACCACTGCCAAGGGCCAACTAGCCCACAGCAAAGCAAAGTATAAAGGCACATGAACTGACAATGCCAGGTCCCAGGCTCTGAAGACATGGTAAACACACAGCTGGATCATCTGAGATGGACATGGATTTGGGTTTTCTTTGTTGCTATTTTTTTCTTTATTTCTATGCCTGGATTTATGTAAATACTGTGGAATGATCAAATGATCAAATGAGGCTAACATATTCATCACTTTACATACTTGTTTTCTGTGTTATGAGAAAATTCTAAGTCTGCCTAGCAATTTTTCAGTATAAAATAAATTAATAACCCTAGTCACTAGCACCACAATCTATTCCTTTTATCTAAATGAAACCTTGCACCTCTGACCATCATCTCCACACATTTTCCATAGCTCCTGGTAATGAGTATTCTGTTCTCTGCTTCTATGGGTCTGGCTTATTCCTCACTCTGGGATTCTCACCATTTGCTCCATCCAGATTTTCAGTGAAAGTTTGGACTCCCAATTTTGTTCTACACACAAAGCCCTTGGATAGAATGACAGAGAAAAGCCTGCCTACGTCAGGGACTGGTCATCAAATGGAAGGAGTACTAGCTGCTCAACAGGGCATCACTCCCCACAGTTACCCAGAGGTGAAGTCTTCTAGCAGTTCCTTTCCACACTCTAGCCTAGTTCACTGCCAAAGATAACCACTTAAAAATATTTATTTATTCACTTGAGAGAGAAGGAGAAAGAGAGAGAGTGAGAGACAGAGAGAAAGAATGGGCACACCAGGGCCTCAGCCACTGCAAATACACTCCACACACATGTGCCACCTTGTGTATCTGACTTTACATGGGCACCAGGGAATCGAACTCGGGCCCTACTGCTTAACAGGCAAATGCCTTAATCACTAAGCCATCTCTCCAGCCCAAGATAACCACTTTTAAGCACATTATTCAACTATCTCAAAAACTTAACACACAGCTATGGGAATATCTGGTTCTGAAGGACACTGCCTTCTAGATCCCCTGGCATCAAAGAGACTAGAAAATGGGTCAAGTGTTAGAGTAGTAGTACAATTTCCCAGGCCTTTTGGAAATTTGTTGCCAATAAAAGATGATTTGTATGAGCCGGGTGTGGTGGCGCACACCTTTAATCCCAGCACTTGGGAGGCAGAGGTAGGAGGATTGCTGTGAGTTCAAGGCCACCTGAGACTACATAGTGAATTCCAGGTCAGCTTGGACTAGAGTGAGACCCTACCTTGAAAAACCAAAAAAAAAAGGAAAAAAAAAAAGATGATTTGTTTTAAGAGTAGCCATATAATTTGGGGACCCTGAAGTCCTTAGTACTCTTCAGGAGAGTCTGTGACATCAAAATGTTTTAAAAAATAATAAAATATCATCTTCCCCTTTGCATTCTCCAGAAGGTACAATGAAGGGCTAGAGAGATGGCCCAACAGTAAAGGGCACATGCTTGCAAGGTCTGACAGCCCAGGTTCGATTCCCCAGTACCCATGCAAAGCCAGATGATGCAGAGTGGCACATGAATTTGGGGTTCAGTTGCAATGGCAGGAGACCCTGGTGTGCCTATTCTCCCTCCTCCCCTCTCCCTCTCTCTTCTTGCAAGTAAATAATATATAAAATATTAAAAGACAACAACAGAGTGTGTGCAATGGAATTTTCCAGAGGCTAGAAGACAGTGATATTGCAGCAGAATGATCAAGAAGCAGAGGAGAAAGACTGATTGTCTTCTGTGAAACAACACATTAAAGAAATTTATACTGTCTACTACACGATCTTTGCTTTGGAAATTGAAATTTTTCATTAAAAACATATTATTTATACTAATACACAGGGAGTTATTGTTTTTTAAAATATTTTTTAAATATATTTTATTTATTAATTTTTCAAGCAGAGATACAGAGAGAGAGAGTGAGAGACAGAGAGAGAACACCAGGGCCACTACCTTGTGGGTCTGGCTTATGTGGGTCCTGGGGAATTGAACCCAAGGCCTTAGGCACTGGAGGCAAGTGCCTTATCCGCTGAGCTATCTCTCCAGCCCTAAAATATTTTATTTATTCATTTGCAAGCAGAGAGATACAAACAGAGAGAGAGAGAGAGAGAAAGAGAGAAAGAGAGAGGAGTATGATGCACCAGGGCCTCCAGCCACTGCAAACAAACTCCAGATGCATGTGTCACTTTGTGCATCTGGCTTATGTGGGTACTGGGGAATTGAACTCTGGTCCTTAGGCACTGGAGGCAAGCACCTTAACTGCTATGCCATCTCTCTAGCCCAATTATTGTTTTGAAATAGATAAAATAAGTTTTAGCCTTAATTTCTTTGTTGTTGTTGTTGTTGGTTTTTGAGGTAAGGTCTCACTTTAGCCCAGGCTGACCTGGAATTCACTATGTGGTCTCAGGGTGGCCTTGAATTCATGGCTATCCTTCTACCTCTGACTCCAGAGTGCTGGGATTAAAGGTGTGGACTACCATGCCTGGCTTCAATTATATCTCCTTTAATACAGAGTAAAATAGCAGAACATAACATTAAAACCAATAAAAGATGTATCTGTTGGAAATGAAACAGTTCTGATTACATTAGAAGTTTTCACAATGTTTACACAATAAGATATGTACTTCCTAGGTTTAGATCAACATGGTCTAAGGATGAGAATAACTAAATCTTCATGAACCTCTCTGAGGTGTTATAAGCACTTTGAATCCCAGAGAAAAATGCACAACACAATGTCCTATGACAGACATAACTTGAACTGTTTTGTTAATCTTCAATATCTCTGGTCTCTGAACAGCCCCAGGTATACAGCAGGTGCTCAGCAAGTATCTGTTTAATAAACAGTAGGTCACCCCCAAAGTATCTTCTGAGCTAATAAAAGAATGGGTTTTTATTTGGGAACAAGAATAATTTTGGATTATACCAAAGTTTATAATATTGGGAAGGCTGAGATTACTACAGTTAATGGGGTTACGTGCCTGATCTCATCTGCATATGGTAAAGTGTCTACAGCCTCACCATCCTGAGCGAGCCTGATCTCATCTGCATGTGGCACCTCTTCTTTACCCTTGTGCATGTTACTTTGACAACTGTGGTTGTGTTTATAAAAAATACTTTAAAGTTGCACTATCCACATAAACTTAATATTCACATTAGCATGTTATGCTCTAGAGAATTAATGGAGGGTAGGAAACAGAAATTGCAACTCATTTGACAGCAGTGATAAGCCACGTAAAGAAAAACTTCCATGTCAATTAGGCCTCTGCCTGTGCTGCCTCAGAGCAGGAAGCTATCCAGAAGAACAGGGAGCACCTGGCCAGGCAGCCAGCCTCAGAGAAAAGACAGAAAGATGTGTTGCTTCATTTCCAACAGATACAACACAACACAAGCACTAAATTTCTGGCATTACAGTTACTGGAGTTTTTTTCTTTACCCATGAGATTTTAGAAAGAAAACTTTAAAATTAAACCTTTTGCCAAAGAATGTTCTGTGTTTCTCACTTAAGAAATTTATTTAGGTTTAGGAGGATAAAACAGTTCTGTGCCCAAACTCCATTCTCCAAGGACCCTTCACATCAAATGCCAAAAGAGATGGTGCCAGGAAGACAAAAAGTCCTCTTCCTCAGGGAATTTGGCCAGAGCATGAATTGTCTCACATGAAATCTTTGAAGAAGATTGCTATATATAGTAACTTAGCCCCTCTAGGCACAAAACTGAAACCTACTATTGCTTACTATGAAAACAAGCTATAGCTTTGGGAACCTGGGCAAAGTACTGAATTCAGTTTCACTTTCCTCATCTT
>PVHP010040265.1:0-15944 GCA_004024765.1 Zapus hudsonius | reverse complement strand
CATTCTGCGGTTTCTTCAGCAACAGGATTTCGTCTCAGGCCTGGGGAGGGTGTTCAAGAGCCTTGACAGAATTCTGTCTTGTTTTTGGAACCTCATGGGTCACTTTGGTCAACAGCTCAGTGAGGGAAGGGACCGGTGACTGGGACCGGGGACTTTCAGACTGCTCAATTATTCACAGACTTAAACATTCTCCCCTGCTGGTCCAGAGGCATAGCACCCATCAGTAACAACTCACTCGGGCCAGGAAGACCGGGATGAGTACTAAGATATACAGGATCCCTTGCCACAAGGACTAATACAGACAGCCCACGAAGGAGGATATACAACTGATCAGGGATGGGGAGGGGGGGAATTGGGGAAGTCGGGATAACAACGCATGGTTTGCCCACTAAATAATGTAACTCATTATGGACAATAAATATTTAAAAAAAAGAAATTTGATTCATGCTTTCATTAAGTGGCAATCAGACAAGAAGCCTCCTGTCGATTGACTAGTTCCTATGACTATGTCATAAGTTACACCGAGAGTCAAATCTATCCAGCAGGTTGCTCAGTGGCCAGGAAAATGAAATAAGAATAACTACTAATAAACTCTCATACCATATATGTATCAAGGAAAAAGCGAACTTTCTTGTTTACTTTCTAACTAAATATTAATTCCTTTTTTTTAATGGTGATCATTTCTCCTGCAGGGAGCTGCAAATAAGTATGCTTAATGGAATTGACCCCAACTATGCCAATTCACAAACAACATTCTGGCCAAATTTATTGGACAAAGGGCTGATATGGGATCTAAGTTGGACCACAAAGTGAAGCTTAAGGAGTTTTAATTTTTCAAGGAAAAGCAGAGACATTTTCTCTATCACTCCTACTTTTTGGTCCCATGACTTGTTTATGACCGTGTTGACTAAATGGAAAATAAATCTAAACAAAGACATTGAAATAAATTAGATCCAAGGGTTGGGGTGGTAGTTCAGTTGGTAAAGTGCTTGCCTATCATGCCTAACCAAGTTCAATTCCTAGTACCACATAAAGCAGACATGGTTGTACATGCCTCTAATCCCAGAACGTGGGAGGTCAAAGCAGGAGAATCAGAAGTTCAATGTCATCTTCCATTATATAACGAGTTCAAGGTTAGTCTGAGCTATATGAGATTTGTCTCCAAGAAATGAAGTAAAATAAAATAAATCAGTTCCAACAGCCTCCCCACATAAGTAGTAGGAAGAGAGATAGCAAATGATTGCTGTCATTGCTCAGGGGTTAAAAAATGTCAGATCTTAGGTGCCAGCAATCCTCTTGGACTTTCTTTCATGAGCATGAGATTACCTTTGCAGTTCCAGAAACGGCGGCCATGTCCAGCCAGTAAGAAGGAAGAGAGTACAGGAAAGGAGAACAACCCATGGGGTGCCTAAACATCGCAAAGAAATAATCAGGAGACTTAACCCTTGTGTTTCATTGGTATGTTACAGCCCCCCCCAGCATTATGCTAGGATTATGCTAGGAAGTTTAGGAAGGCAATGTTTTAGCTGAGTCTTTATAAAAACAGATGTTCCTGTCAGGAAGACAAGCAAGATGGATAATATATAACATATGCAAATTTTCATAGACATAAGTTGCATTTTTGGGGCATATAAAATATTGGAATATTAGAAGTACAAGAAGAAATATAAGTCTCTGGGGTATGATGAGATCTAACCTCAAATTGATGAATGCAATGAGTGGAGTTATGGGAATGGGTGATGAAGCCTTAGCATCCTCCGTGGCACTGGGGGACATCTTTGCAGGGTCTTCATATGGGAGTGCACCTGTCAGAGAAGGGCCGTTCACGACAAGAAGGGCTTAGTGAAGTATGGGAGCTCGAACATATGAATCATCTGAATGCTCCCAAATGTCTCCATTCCAGTTCTCACTGTCTCATCCTTTTCCTCCCAAAGCCTAACATGCTGAGGAAGCTGACAAATCTATGAATTCAGATTCATTATAATTCAACAAGTCACAGGATAGGAGCAGGAGATGAATGCTAAGCTTGCTCAACCCCGTGGCCATTAGAGATGGCAGTCTTCAGGCCAGACGTGAATTCTCTTGTTTTGTCACCCTGCAATGAAGCAAGAATTTTAAATCGTGTGTGTGTGTGTGTGTGTGTATGTGTGTGTGTGTGTGTGTGTGTGTGTGCACCCATGGGAGTTTCAAGTCAGGGCTTTACACATATTAGGCAAAGGTTCTATCACTGAACCACATCCACTTATTTGTCTTTCTTTCAAATTTCTAATACAAATAGATGAACCCTGAAGAGCCATATTTCTTTAAAATATTATATAGATGCAGCCACTGGCTTTCCCCAACATGTTGCCTTCTGGAGGACTTGACAGCTACTAGCTACAGACAATGTTTAAGGAAGTGTTTCACTCCACATTCCTTCAAACCCAACAAAATCAAAGACTAAAACCAGACTTCGTTTCCTTCGTAGTGTGTGTGCATGCAAACATTTCACAACTACTGTTACTATCCTTAGCTATAAATTCGTAACTGAATGTAATTGGCTTTAACCAGGCCAAGTAGAAAGGGGCGAATGGAGGGGAGGAGGTAGCTCAGAGAACCTCTGGGAGGCCAGGGGCAGCCCCCCCCTGCCCCAGGCTGACAGCAGATGGGAAAACAGCCCTCAATGTCACCAGAGACTGACATTGTCAGCCATTATGTGCCACCAACCATGCTTGGGTCTAGTCCTAGACAGTCCCTCATAGCCACCTTGGAAGAATTAGACCAATGTGGAAACATTCATTTCAGAACCACTGTACATGACGAAGAAAGAATACAGCTCTCATGATCGTTGGGGAACATCCAATGAACAGGAAGAAAGCCAATGTTAGGTTTGAACTGATGTTGAGGACAGCTGAGCGCAGACCGAGGGAGCTGAACCCCTGAAATATAATTGAGCTCTGGAACAAAGTAACCTGAAAACCCATTCCAGTGCTTTCTTCAGCAGCACTTGTACTAAAACTGAAATGATACAGAGAAGACAAGTATGTCCATGAGCAAGAGTGACACACAAACTTGTGAGGTAGACCACAGTTTCAAGTCTATCATCTATCTATCCATCTATCATCTACCTATCTATCTATCCATCCATCCATCCATCTATCTTTCTATTATCTAGCTAGCTAGCTATCATCTATTATCTACCTATGTCTATCTATCCATCATCAATCTCTCTCTATCAATCTATCATCTATCTATCTATCTAATCTATCATCTATCTATCTATCTATCTATCTATCTATCTATCTATCTATCTATCTGCCTATCTAAATGCCATGGAGGCAGAAGGGTAACTATTTGGGAGAAGAAAGGGAACCAGATGGAGGGAGGAAATAAGAGAAATTAAAAGGAATGCTACACTAACTAAAAGAATTTTTAAAAGCAAGCCTATTACGCTTCATGCCCTGAGTCTCTCTACTAAAGTGAGTGCATGCAGTTTCACATACTTGAAGTTGGCTGTGTGATGTCTGCAGCAGTCCTGATTGATTTAAGAGACACAGCTACCATGCAGATCTTGTCTTTGAGCCAAGGTATTCTTTTCCCTGCACAGCACTAAAAGAACACCACATACTTGGGTCACACAAGGTGTTGTAGTTTGAATATAAAAATGTCCCCAGTAGGCACTACGTGTTAGACCACTAGGTCCACAGCTGATAGTGCTGTTTAGGAAGACTGTAGAGGTGAAACCTTGCTGGAGGAAGTGTATCACTGGGAGAGGGGGAGAGGGAGGGAGAGGAGGGGGCAGGCCTTGAGGTTTTATAGTCCAGCCACCCTCACTTGCCCTTGGTCCTTTGCTTCCTGAATGAATGCAATGTGACCCCCCATCACCTGCTCAGCTGCCATGCTTTCCCTGCCATGATGGAATGTTCCCCCTCAGAAATGAATCAATAACAAACCCTGTCCTTCCAGAAGTTGCTTCCTGTCAGGTGTTTGCTCACAGTAACAAGAAAGTAACCACTAGAGATGGTTTCTACTTGGTTCCCTTTGCTGCTTGCTCTCCCACTTTAATCGGAGCAACTGGAGAATGTTCATCAGGAAGAAAGCAAACACAGACCCACCTAATACCCCGGACAATGACAAAAGGAATCCAGATTTAAGTGTAAATATACAACGATAAAAATATCAGAATAAAAATGGAAAATTATGCAATCCTGGAACAAATAACAAGATTGAAGACTTTAAATCACAAATGAAGACATGAAGGCATTTGACGACTGAAAACTATGGCAGATATCCATATCACGAATCAAACAAGCAATAGAATGGGGAAACCCCTGCAATCCACCTGGCAATGAACTGGTGTCCTGATATACCACATTTCTCCACACTGATAAGAGAGAGCTACTCCACGCCATGCGACAAGGTGAAAAGCACACAAAGAGCTCACTGACCAAAGATGGCATTCGAGTTCACTAGCACTTAGTAACATGGCAATATTCTTCACAACAGCATCGCCTGAAGGATATCAAGAGATCGCTGCTGGAGGGAATAGTCAGTCATTCCTTATTATTTGTGGTTTCTATATTTACAATGTTGCCAACTCACTCAAATTTATTTGCAACTCCCCCAAATCCATTCTCGCAGCACATTTGTGGTCATTCGGGTCATTCGTGGACATGCTCAGAGTGGCAAAACATCTTGAGTCACTCAATCTACATGTTCCCAGAAGAAGTGGAAAAGGTGTCACCCTGCTGCCTTGTCTCAGCCCTGGGGCTATAAATAAGTGTCCTCAGTGCTCCTTGATTCTTTGTTGTTGACATGTCACTATTTTTAAACAGTCCCTAGGCCTGAAGTGCTGTCTAGTGTTCCTAGGCACAGGAAGAGGAAGAAGCGTGTGTTGGATAAACGCTATTGTTATTTCCTGGGAGTTTGTTGCAGTTACCTTTCTAATGGTAGGACTAAACATACCACAAGAGGCAGCTCATAGCTCATAGCTCAAGCAGAAAGGCTTACAGTTTCCAGAGGAAGTGTCATCATGGTGGAGAAAGCACAGCAGAGCAGGAAACCAGCTCACATTTTTATTCATCAGCAGCAGATTAGGAGCAGCAATAGTGAGCTAGTTAGCATACACCCAGTAGGGCTGGACTGATAAACTTCAAAGTCCACCCCCAGTGACACACCTCCTCCAGCAAGGCTCCACCTTCCAAAGGCTCCAACAGTTGGGAAGTGAACTTGAGCTTCATCATAAACACAAGAGGAGGAAATTTCACATTCAAACCACCACAGATCAATAATGGATCAATCATGTGTGATAAATCAACTGACTTTAAATAGAAACACTCACGAGGAAAAGTGTGACCAGAAGCTTGCAGGAACCTAACCTATCTCTCCTTCAGAGTTATTCATTAATATACTGATCCAATGTAGTATGTATCTGAAACTTCAGCATGTGTGATGATTTTACAAGACATAAGAAAGTAGAATGATAATAATTAACTGTAATTTGCCTCAGGCTTTTAAGAATGCAATATTGCAATGCTAATAAAACTTAAGATGTATCTGAATCCTGGAAATACCAACCCTGTTACTTTATCTCCAGTAATAAAGGAATTATTTATAAAATAAATGAAATAAAACAGAAATAAGCAAAGAAATGTCCCTGATGCCCATCAATGGAGAAATGTCTATTCTAAGTTGTCAATATTATGTCAAATTATCTGAAAATTAAAAATATATGTATATACCTATATATATGTACATAATTCTTTAAACTAGTTATCAACTTTCCCTTATGGCTAACCCTTATGGTACTTGTTGGCTATTGCACTACTGATTAGCCTTAGATGGGGTTAGGGTTAAGGTTAGGGTTAGGGTTTACACCCTTTGCTGAGCTGTATTTCCAGAAATCTGGCACAGACATGCGTGTTTCTGTTTGTGTGTATATGTACGTGAATACATTTCTATACCCACATTAAAACCTGTGATTTTCTTTATGACTTGTGAAAAGTACATCTTAAAATGATATGTGTAATAGGATCCAAGTTATAAAAACAAACAAGAGAATCAAAAATTCAAAACAAAACAATTACCAAAAAAACCCCTCCTTACAACTTAATAACTATATAATAGGAACTTAAAGGATGACTTGTTTCAGAGCACTGACTCTGAGACCTGAAGACACCCAATGGGTATCTGAAAGCAGGATAAAGACCTGGCGTCTCTGCTATCTTTTTGCGTCTGTCTCCTTCACTGTCTGAAATCTTTGAATCAGATCCCTGTTCAGATCTGTTCATATACATGCTACTCACGGAAGGACTGATCAGACATAGGAAGCTAATAATCTTCCTCCGTCAAGGCGAAAGACAAGAGGAACTAAAGTGCTTTTAAGATTTTCATGGACAAAATAATCAACAAACTGTCAACCACCAACTTTTACAATGTCCTGTTTGGGCCACTGAAACAGAGCCCAGGAATTTCTAGACATTGTTCCAACCATCTTTCCTTTCTATTTGTCTTTTTCTCTGAGTCATTCTCTCCTGCAGTCACTTGGATTCCAGGATGAGGGAGTCTTGCAGACAGATCACTCCATGATAAGACTGCCCCCACCCCTTAAATGGGAGCAATCACTCCATGAAGGGAACTTAGGATGGCCCTAAAGCAGAAAAAGTCTTCTCATGATGAAAACCTACTTGTCCCCTCAAGTGAAACCTTCTCCAGGACCTCACAGAACCAGACCTCAGATAACAATCCATCAGACTATCAGATGGACCAAGGCTGCTTTTTCTCTTGGCCCCATCTTTCTCCCTTATTTAAACCTGAAACTCATGTCAGCTTCCCAGTAGACAAAACTGGAGAAACTTGCCGCCCTTTGTCTCCCCAGTATGGCTTTACTGAACAGAATACCTCTAGTGCTTTTTGCATTATGTTTTTGCCATTTGATTTTGGGGTCATGTGGTTGGATCTGATATGTTGGAACGCCCAAAACTTAAGTTCCCTATGGCCCACGAGTCCAGAAATAACTGTATTTCTCTTTGCAAAATTGTGGAAAATGAAATGGAAAAATGTTCCCCAGGTGACTAGTACTGCCACCTCAAGGTGAAAGAAACAGAGTGGTCAGATAAGATGTGCTTATCTTGTCATCCTCCTTGCATGGTTAGTTATAATATGACCATCGAAACCGGGCTATGCCCTCCCCTAAGTTACACCATGCTGCAAGCTGCATAACACAGTGTTTTTTCAGGCTGTGCATTGTCCTGGGTGACACCATTGTACAAGTAGCATTTGGAGAGCGACTACAGAGGCAGGAGGACTTTGCACCTTGTGCGTACAAATAGCACATCTTTCTGGAACCTGCAAGGTGCAGACTGATAAATAACTTACTCCAAAAAGTAAAAAAGGTCTCACGCTATAAATTTACCAAAGTAAATTGGAACCATATGTACACATGGGCATAGAACTTTTCAAATACACTAGACAGAAGAGCTCCATACAGAGGAGGCCACCTACCCACCAGGTGGTGAGGGCCCCATGCACCTGTCATCTGATCACCTGGGGTGGGTATCAAGCACTGACAGGCAGAGAACTCCTGGCTGTCTCTGGGGATTCCACTGGGCCCAGTCACTACTCCTGATGTGTCCTACTCAAATTTCTGTCCATCTGCACGATGGCTCATCTGGGCCACATCCTGCTCTTCACCTCTAGGGTCATCTTTATGGTCTCCCAGCACAACTTGACCCTGAAGCTGGCTTCTGCGGTGATCTCAATGTCTCCAGCAGCGGCTCTACTACTTGGTTCCTTTGTAAACTCCCCCTGACTCCAAGGTGCTCTGCTTCTCTATTGGCTTTCTAGCCCCTGCCTCCAGCCTCTAGCCTCCAACTAGACTTCAGTAAGGCCTCGGAACTCCTTGAACTCTGCTTCAAAAGGGTTAACACCTTCAACCCTTAAGTAGACATTCTATGACATACGTATATAGAGATATATTTATTGTGTGTGTGGAATCCGTGAGTAAATCTTAGTAGTTAAGATTAGAATAAAAGAACCCGTGTTTGTCTTTAGGACAGTCTTATGCAGGCCATCTTAGCAGACTCTGAGACACCCAGCTCCGGGCTGACACCGCCTTCTACCCAAGTAGTCGTCCTATTGGGACAAAATCGATGAGGCTGTCGCAGTTGGATGCAATCGTAATCCCACCCCACTTCCATGAGGTGGTTCCTTCTCTAAAAAGATGGTCTCAAAGTTTTCAACGATACATTGGTTGATATCTCTATTTTTTCCACCACAGATGGCTCATGGCATCCATTGTTTTTAGGCTTTCCCTCATTTAATCCTTAGCAGACACCTTGATTCTCCTTACCCACAGACCGTTAGAGGAAGAAACCTCCTGCTACCCCATGAGCCAAGGACTTTGTCAATTTCCTTGCCAAGCTTCTTATTAGGAGAGGAGAGGCCAACACAGTACATGAAACCCACACCTTCTGTGGGCCTTTTTATTAATTGCTGGAGGGTTTATCTTTACCACAAGGTCAAAGATCTTTTTAAAAGTATACATCTGTAAATGCTTCTTCCTTCTAAAACAAAATCTCATCTATAAGATTATCAAAGAGAATTGCCATCTTGCTTCTCAAAGTATGAAGCTGTCAAAAAGACAAGAAAATGTGTCTTATCAAAGCAAAGCAGAGAGAAACACAGAAAGAGAGAATGAGAGAGACGGGGGGAGAGAGAGAGAGAGAGAGAGAAGCTGGGTGCTTTTCAAGGCTGATTAACTCTTCAACATCATTTCCACAAGCTCATTATTTCACCAGAACTGTTCGCAGTCAGCAAGTATCATTTTGAACTTACGGTAATTATTGTTTCCTTAGTACCAAAATGGTGAGACCTGCAATTTAATATGCAGACATTCGGATTTTCTTCTATGTGTTAGGGAAATGATCTTTAAATATCTTATTGCGTTTCACATTTAAAGAGCTTGAGAGGAAATCTGTCTTCTACGGCAGGATTCTCTTAAACACAATATGGATAATTCTTGTGTTGGGGAAATCTATGCCTTATTTTTGTTTTGCTGTCACCACAGTAACTAATAGGAGTGACAATACACAGTGCAGTCTGGGGAGCACATCTGTAGTCCCATGACACAGTTACATTTCTAGAAAGCATAATCTCCTGATGAAAATACTGACAACATCCAGTGAAAAGCTCCTTGCTCTGGGTGAGACATGGGATCCCCCAAATGAGGCTTTGAATACAACACTATCTGAAATAAATAAAAAAAGGTCACCTCATGGGACAAGCTAGGTTTCAGTCCACGTAGTTCTCAAAA
This sequence comes from Zapus hudsonius, assembly GCA_004024765.1. NCBI lineage: Eukaryota > Metazoa > Chordata > Mammalia > Rodentia > Dipodidae > Zapus > Zapus hudsonius. Next base: position 6,652 of record PVHP010040265.1, on the reverse strand, counting down.
GAGAATTTGAGCCCACTGGATAAACTCACGAGCTGCCACGACATTTTCTGAGTACAGAGCAGACCACTAGGTGGATTAAATACAATGTCAGTATTTGGGTGTGATGGTTAATTGTTATTGTCAACTTGATCAGATTGGGAATTAAATTAGAGACATGTCTCTAGGGCAGGTAGGTGGGGGTGTTTCCAGAAGGATTAAAAGAGGGAGGGAAATCTTCCCACTGAGTGGAAAGCTCTTCCAGTAGCAAGTGACACTTAAAGAAAGGTCTAGAAAGAAGTAGTGATTTTTGCCTGGCTGCCCTTCCTACTCACTGGTGAGGCATCTTACCATCTGCACACACTGGAACCTGGCCTCTTCCCCTTCCAACATGGACTGAAGACCAATGGCTCTGGCTCTCCAGAAACCCTCCAGGCCTCAAGCACCAGCCTGGACTGCTGGGGCAGCCAGTCTCCTGGACTGAGCAGCTACCAGGTTCTTGGATTCTTTAGCCTGAAGACAGCCTGCCCAGTCCACATCTTATAAGACAATGTGACAAATCCCCTCTATGATCTATAGTCATCCTATCAGCTCTGCTCCTCTAGAGAATCCTGACCATTGTCCAGAACCCTAGGAAGATCTTCAGAAGATCTCGAAAGCTGATGAGAAATACACAGTCTTTCTCTTTCTAGTTTCCTCTTGGTCAGCAGAGCCACCCCCTCCCACACACACACCATGTACACTTAGGAGTAGACCTGATCACAAAGAGACAATAGGCTGCATGAAGACTATTCCTCTAATTGGCTGACTGGTTTGGCGTCAGAAATGAGCTTGGATATTTGAATTTGAAAGTTGATAGAAAAGACAAAGATCCCCATGGTCCCAGTCATCGGCTCCTTCCCTCACTAAGCTGTCGACCAAAATGAACCACGAGGTCCCAAAAACAAGACAGGATTCTGTCAAAGCTCTTGAATGTCCACCCTAGGCCTGAGGCAAGATCCTGTTGCTGAAGAAACCACAGATAGCCATTTATCAACATCAAAAGACCCTGTGAAGTCCAGAATAGAAACTGGCCCCCAGATGGTAGTTAGTGCAGTGCTGGAAGGCACTGCATAAGCTGCCAGGGGAAGCTGGTCAACAACACCTGGAGTAAACAGAGACCTCTGGCATGAAACGCAGTCTGCTGCCTTCAGTAGGCTGACCACACTTCCTACTGGGAGAGAACAGCAAACCAACAAAGGAGCACTTGTGCAATGAAGGAACTAAAGCCTGGGGGAGGCAATCAACAGCTTTTAAATTCAGCCAAATAATCCACTCAGTGAAGGGGAGCCCTTAACTGGAACTGGGGACTTAGGGTGATATGCACTGGGAGCCAGACTCTTGGGCCCCCAATGAGAGATGCACTATGTGAGTGATTGACGGAGAGGCTACTAACAGTAGAATCTAGCTAATTCAGAAATGTGTATCTCAGTTAACCTATAATAATCTCACTCTCGGATGGAGATTGTGTTTGTATCTTTCAGCATGCAGCAAGAGAGCTGTGGCTCATCCAACCCTACCAAGGATTCACATACTGATAAATGACATCCTGGCAGGAGATGAGCCACCCCAGATCTACTGTGGAGGATCCATATGGAGCCCCTCAGAGAATGATGGAATGAACAAGTAACCCATAGCCACAGCCAGTCAATCAACTCAGGATAAGCCAGTGAGACAGACACCAATGATTTTCGACACAACCTAAAGTAGAAGTACAGAGACCCCTAAGTTCTCAACAATAAAGCAGCCTTAATACTCACCCACCACGGCTCAGGGAACTGAGAGGAAGAGGAGGTGGAAAGATTGTGAGAGCCGTGGTGGAGGAGACTATCCAGAGGCATGGCTCCCCCTCAGTAACAACATACTAGGGCTGGTGGAACCAGGCTGATTCCTAGGCTATCCATGGTCCCCTGCCCCAAGGACTGATCTAGATGGTCCACGGGGGAGGATATCCAGCTGATTGGGGGTGGGGAAGAGGGGCATTGGGGAACTGGGGAGAACAGCTCATTGTTTGCCCATTAAATGTAACTCATTATAGATAATAAAAGAAAAAGGAAAAAAAAAAAAAGACAAGACAGAGACATGGATAGCAGCTCCTGGTGTTCAAAATGGCAACAGAAGCAGTGCACTACGGACAGTCTGAGTGAACTGAGCAACAGAGAGCGAAATTGGACCAGTCCTCTGGTCTTTGCTCCATGGAAATGACAGAGGGAAGGCTTCAGGGTGCACCGGGGAGAGTCCTCAACCAGAAAATGGAGTAAGGGAGCCCAAATGCTACCGCTTTCACATGCAAGTCAGGTGAATTCATGCAAATCCAAAATGTTCAGTTTTTTTCCTTCTTAACTGGGAACATATTCTCCATCAGTCTTACTCTAAGCCTGGACACTGCAGGCTTTCTTCCAGCCCCACCAGCTTCTTTTCTTGCCCCTTCTCATCATATATATATATATATATATATATATGCTTCCAGATATTACACGTGAACATATGCATTTTTACTACCAGGCGCTCTTTTTAAGATTTTTTTCTTTTAGTTAACATCTGCATGCATTAGGAGCAGAAGTGAAATGGGCGTCCGATGCCTACATTGTATCTCAACAGCTTTCCAGAAATTAGTTCACACTATCTGATTCTTTTGGGTAATTTGTAAATATAAAAAAGGTTTATACTGTGTGTATGTAGTGTGTGTGGTGTAGTGTGTGCTGTGTGTGGTGTGTGGGATGTGTGTGGTGTGGTGTGTGGTGTGCATGTGTGTGTCCCCATGCAGCACCCTATGTGCTACCAGGGGAACCCTAGGGTCTCCCTTCACTTCTCTTCTGCTCATTCTTACTTGTGCTGGAGGGTCTCACTGACCCCAAGCCTGCCAGTGTATGTGTACAGCGTATGTTGGATCCAGAAATTTTCTGCTCTCTGCTTCCCAGAACCTGGGGTTACAGATGTGTGTAGCTAGGCCCAGCTGTTCATGCGGGTTCTGGGGATCAAATGTTCTCTAAGGCCTCTCCAGTCCCTCATGCTTACTGAGGACGTGCTCTTAACCACTGAACCATCTCTCCAGCCTCCAACATGTATAATTTATGCACACACACACACATGCTAGATGTTAGGTGTGGATTATAGGACTTTAAAATTGTTGTTAAGATGGTTTCCTTATGTAGCCTATGCTGGCCTCAAATTCATGGAAATTCATAGTCCTCCTGCCTCAGCTTTCTTAGTGCTGGGATTACAGGTATGTGCCCATTCTTGGCTTGAGGATTAACTGCTTTTTGTTTGTTTGAAAACAAGTCTCATATAGTCTAGCCTTGAATTCTTGATCCTCCTGCCTCTATCACCCGAGTACTGGAATTACAGTGATAGGTTGATACATGAAGCTAGGATTAATTGTTTATTTTTTTATTTTTCTGGCTAAAGGAAGGGTCTTCTAACATTCTTTCCCACAAGATCAACACAACTCAAAAAAAAAGTATTACAGTAAAATGGCACTTTCCCAGAAATAAACTGGGTATCATGCAGGATCCCTATAAACCAACTTCCCAATTAGAAGTGGCTTAACCTTTGGCGACCATCTCTTTATTCACAATGTGATGCAGGCTTAGGGACAAACCTAGATCATCACAAAGAAAGACCATATTCAATATAGTGGTTTTTAAGTATTTTTATTTATTTACTTGCAGAGAGAGAGAGAGAGGGGGGGGGAGAGAGAGAGAAAGAGATAATGGGTGTGCCAGGGCCCCTTGCTGCTGCAAACGAATTCCAGACACATGCACCACTTTGTGCACCTGGCTTTATGTGAGTACTGGGGAATTGAACTCAGGCCAGTAGGCTTTGAAAGTAAGTGACTTTAACCACTTAGCCATTTCCCCAGCCCATGGAGGAAAGTTTTTATTTTGGCTCACAGTCTTGAGGAGAAGCTTCCTGATGGCGGGGGAAAGCATGGTATGAACAGAGGCTATATGTATCACTTCTGCCACAGCAGGTGGAAGACAGCAGCAGGAGATTGAGCTGGTCTCTGGCAAGGAGCTGGCTATAACACCCCTCAGCCCACTGCAACAGTACATCTGCTCCAGCAAGGCTGCACCTCCCAAATTACCACCAGCCGAGGACCTAGCATTCAGAACACATGGGTTTATGGGGGACATCTGATTCAGACCACTATTCCAAGAATGGGAATTTGGAGGTCTCCAGAGGTTAACAAGAACATGTGGGGCTTTTTTCCATAAGATGTCTCCCAGAACACAAAAATGTGAGAGAATTTCTTCAGTGTAGCTGTTCTCCCAGGAGAACAGGATTCAGGTGCATTTCAACCCAATAAGAGATTAAGAAAAAATTTTACCTAAGCCCAAAACTGCTGATGTTGGTGAATAAACCCTTGCCTATCTGAAACCATGACCTATCCCTGCACAGGGCATACTATTGTCTTGAGCACTGGTCTTCTCTCTCTTCCTGTCCCTTCCCACTTAACCCCTTTAGGCTCTCAGAAGGGACAAACGGTCAGATCCCTGTTTACAGCCCTGCTTTTGTGTATTCTCTCTCCTTTCAAGGAATGTGTAAGAATTAAGAAGATGTGCCTCTCTTAAAGAATAGGATACACCCCAACACCCTTATATCTGGACCTATCCTGCCATTGGAAAGTCTCATGAACCTACAAAGGAGGTGATTTTATGGGATTTGTGGCCCACAAAAGAACTAGAAGTTAATTTCTAGGGGACAGGTACTGATCTGGGCTATTCCTATATCATATTTGAGCTACAGTTCTCAGATAAACAGCCTCACCTGTGTTAGAGTCGATAACCCTGATGAGCACTTCTGTGGTTGTGGAGAATTGGAATACTACAAGTCTGGAGTCTAATTGTCTTGGGCAATCTTTAGCTTTCCTTAATAGCCATTCAGTTTATCTCTCTGTCTGTCCTGATATCTGTGTAACTGTCAGGTACAAAACCTTCTGGGATATATTAATGAATAGCTAGTTTCCACCAACCCAAAGGCTAAGGATATGGTCAAATAGTACCCGAGGCCTTTACCAGAGATTTCCCTGCTTTGCTGTTACTGGCCTATCTGATGTTCTTACCAATGTATTTGAAAAGTGCTTTAATGGATTTCTTTTGTTCTCTTACTCTACAAAACAAACAAACAAAAACTACATAGAGCTGTTGGCATGCTGGAGCATGGTATTTGGGATAATCTTACTGTGTTGCTGGGACATGATCATTCATTTTGTCTCCCTTTAAGGTGGGAGCTTTGTTTTGGACTGTCACTTCCAAAATAGAAAGCAGTGATAAACTGGGGAGGAGACATCAATTCAGCTTAAAGGGGAAAGATGTCACAGAAAGCAAAAACACAAAACTGTAATAATTTATTAAAACTCTGATGCTTCACTGGAGAATTTCCAAACGTAACATGCTTTCCAATTAAAAAAAATAATCTCAACTATATTCAGCTACCCACAGCATCTAGTCACAGCTCCCACTGACAAAAACATTGCCCGCACGGCCCCATAAATCCTAACACAATCTGCCTCCATCCAGTCTTCATTTCCCTCCTCTCTGATGAGGTTGTGGGCACCTAGCACAGGCAATCCAGAGAGGTCAGCTGGGCTGAAGTAAGTCTCTGTTTAGGTCACTTTATCCATATAAAGACAAGAGAATTTAGCACAATTAGCATTGCCAAGTTTCCCAAGCACTGCTGGTGATTCCTGCTCCAAACAACTTGGTGCTGGGTGTGAAGGAGTGGTGTGCAACTGAGGAGTCAGGAGTGGTCACTGGCCTTTCTCAGACACTCCAAGGTGTATGGCTGGGGTTTCTCTTTTCCAGGGAATGTATTGGTCCCATCATAGAGTCTTTGGTAGTGGTTTCTCTTTGGAAATCTATCCACCCTCAGATCATAAAATCTAACTGCCAGACCACACCATCTCTCCTGGGTTATGGCAGATCTAGAGTCATCTGTCATGAACTTATTGGCTATCTCTAGTTTCAGGGTTGAATTTCACATATCCTCACTGCCTAATTCTTTCCTTATGTTCCGAGGCTTGATGCAGTATCTGATATAACTCTCAATTCCATCAAGTCAAAGGCAAAGCAAATGGAACTGAGCTTTCTTCTTTTCAGGTTCCAGGTCAGGATGGAAAATCTCAAATTTCCTAAACATGGAAGTCATCTGAAGACGGGTCTTTTCTAGGGATACCTTGTTACTCAGGTCTCTTTTCAGGTGATTCTTGAGTTTGATGTCACTGTTCTTCTCAGGAGCTTAACATTGTCTACTATCTTCTCTCCTGGTCGTTCAAGCTCTCCTTTTTAATAGAATCCTTCCCAATCAGCTTGAAATGAATTCCCTTATCCAACTCACACAGAGTATTTCCTACCCTCACTCACACCTCTAAATAATACCAGGACCACTCCAGGTCTCCCTTCACAGCCCAATTGAAAAACAGTACCCATGTAAATGTACACTTCAGTTTCTTTACTTCTCACTCCTTAACCTTCCAACTGGAGTTTCAAGATGATACATGGCGGGTATCATGAATGACCTTTGAGTCTCTAAATCCAGAATCTATACTCAGCACCTTGAACACTTGAGAATCTCAGCAGTACTTGACATTTTAAAAAATATTTTATTTATTTTCAAGCAGAGAAATACAGAGAGG